>JBAMIB010000047.1:27709-48423 GCA_037177415.1 Kaempferia rotunda | reverse complement strand
ACTCAAACTCATTTCCTGTCTTTCCTCGAGCAAGCTTCCTCCCGGCTTCTTGTCCCTCGAATCGCCATGCTTGTCCTTCTCGCTCCGCCGGTGTACTCTTCCGCAGCTTCTTGTCCCTCGAACGCGTCGAGCCCATTAACTCTCTTGAGCATCATGCTTCTCGTCGGCTAGGTCTTTCGCTCAATATTTTGTGTTCTTAAGCACCTGCACACTTAGACACGAGGTTATATAACCACAGGACCTATCCTAACTTTGTTGATCAAATCAAAACTAACTTGGGGCATCAACAATCTCCTCCTTTTTGATGTGGGCAACCCATGTTAAGTTATGACTAAGTAAGCAAAAGTTAAAATAGTTAAATGCAATAATTGATTAACAATTTAGTGCAATAGTGGATATTAAATAAAGTATACAAAAAATGTATACTACCCATAAACTTAACAGATTCTTCCACTTTGATCACATTGAAAAATAGGGGACTAATCATAAAAACAAATTCAAAGTGCTAAGCAAGGTATTATCCAAGTATTGTAAAATATTTCACAAAAATATACGTTTTACATTATTGAGAAATAAATAATTTTTTAAAAATATATATATTACTTATAAATTTAATAAATAAAATTTTTTGAAGTTAAAAAATTATGAAATTTTTTTAAGTATTGGAAATAGAAACTCCATGAACAAAAAATTTAAGTTTTCAAAAATTTAATTTTTAAATATTTTTAATATTAAAAATTATGATTTTTAAAGAAAATTATAATTTTCATTAAAAAATCTAAAAATTTTCTAATAATGCATTAGTTTTCTAACTTACATCAAAAATTTGAAACGAAAAACAATTAGAGAGTTTGCAAAAAATATATTTGAATAAAAGATATCTTACTATATTATTAAGAATATGGCCTAAAGACTAACTAATTTTCAATTAATTTGGTGAAGTCTCAAATGAAATTATGTTAATATCCCTTAGCTGCGGGTATTATTGAAAATTTTTCTCATTAATCAATTATAGATCTAGAGTTCGAGACTCATTTGCAGCGTATTATTAGAAAATTTTCTCATTATAATCCAGGATCTAGAGATTCAAGACTCATGTACGGCGTTTTATTAGAAAATTTTCTCATTAATAGGTATTACACAACTATGATCTCTTTAGTCTCACACTGCAAGTAGAGAAATTTCTATAAATATCTTAGATCGGTGACATTAAAAAACACATATTTCTCGGTCTTTTGGATAAGATCAAGTGTAGTATATGTCCTTATCAATTTAATATCTTATATAAAAAATTAAATTAATTCCCCCTTGCATTGTATTACTACATAAGCTCAATGCGTGTGCACGATAACTAGTTTTAAATTAAAAACAAATTTTTTATTAAAATATATTAAGTAAATTAAAAACAGAAATTTTAATAAAATAAATCTTTAAAAATATACATAATATTATAATATGCTACTAAATACACTTAATTTAAATTTACAATAAAAAATTAATATTACTATAAGTAATGAGGGAAAAATAATAATTACAAATTATTTTTTATTTATGACATTTAATAATATATATTACATTTGATTTTATTAGTTATATAATATAATAAGATTTTAAAAATTTAAAAAAAAACCTTAGGCATTTTTATACGAATAATAAATGTCAATTGTTTTGTTAAAATAATATACGAATAATTCGTTTATATTACTTAATTTCATAACTTAAATAAGAAATATTTGTTATTTTTATTTTTTTTATGAACTAAATGCATATTTTTTGAGAATAAAATAATTCAGATTGTATTTTTTTAAAATAAAATAATAAAACTGTGAACTGATTCCAACTAAAATTTTAATTAGATATGTGCTTATTCGTGATTGGATTTTTTGTGTGATCCAAATTTATTACCTAATTTATCCAAATAATTTTAATTAAGAAATTTTATTTATGGAATACAGCAATTAATTAATTAATTAATCTTAGGACTTAGAGCATAATTTACCAAAACAATTCTCCTTTTGTAACAGATTGATAAGGCGATCGCACAACCACAGCCGCTCGTTCAATATCACGTGGTCAAAAAGGCAATTACTTGGCCAAAATTAAGAGGAAAAAAAAGGGAAAAAAAAAAAAAAAAAAACAGAGCCAAATCGCCGTTTGCGTAGTACGCCCAAATCTCTATAAATTGAAGGGTAGCCTTCTCAGTTTTTTCCCATCTCGCCTTGTCGCTCTTTGCTGCTGTAGCTGTCTTCTCTCTGCCGCGTTAGGGCTTGATCAACTGCTGTCAGGCACCATGTTGGTGTACCAGGATCTGCTCACTGGTATTCTTTATCAATGCGTTTTTTTTTCTTGATTGATCATACTCTATGCAAGATAGATCTAAGATCTGACATAGAAATTGTCTTTAGGGGTTTTGGTGCTATATCTGATTTTTTTTTTTTTTCTGTTTTTCCTTATCTTCTCTGAGAATTTTGTGTTGTTCTGCCTCTTGCTTTTGCAAGACTATGGATCAGCACACTGTTACTGAGATCAAAATTTGATTTTGTTTGTGCTTCGGGTGTATAAAGAAATTGATAAGGAAAAAAAAAGCTTTATGTTAGTACAAGAAACATGCAACTGAAGTCTCGTTGTTATGAGACGGAGCAGCTGTTACCTACGATAACCTTGTTAAAAGCTTAAATGCTAGGATGTATCTTAGACTCCTACCGGAGATTTCGCTTTTTTTTTGCTGATTTCTTGTTGCTTTGATTTGAATTATATCCTTAGATGAAAAACTGTAAATTTGAAATTTGTAAGTTGCTTTATGGAAGTATCTCAACAATTTTCTTATCATTTCCACCTACGTAACTTTTTTTTTTTTTGGTATAATTCTGAAGTTTTGGTTGGACAAGGTTCAAATATGCAGGTTTTCTCCGTCTCTCGTTGTGTCATTTCTATGTTTGCCTGTCAAATCCATAAATCGATTGGGTTTATAGTGCGACTGTTGCACAACATCAGTTAATTAGGTAGTCTATGAATCAGCCTGTGGTCACTCTGATCATATTTCAAACACCTTTATATTCCCTTTGTGTACTTTTCTCTATCAACTATTATACTTTTATCTCTGATGTTTGATTTCTAGATCCTAATGTTTCATTAATCATAAAGACTATCTTGATTCAATAATATCCTTGGCGAATAACATTTTTGGATTTGCAAGCTTGTGGGTGATTATTCAAAAAGATGTTTTGACTTAACAATGCCAGATCTTATCATTCTTTGATGTGTTTACTCATAATTTCAATATATATTTGTTTAATACTAGCAATTTCAAATTAATCTTTTTGGTTCCTTGCATCTTTGCTTATGGGTATCTTTATATGTTAGCACTAAATGGTTTAGTTTATCACTTTTAGTTGTTGTCTTAACAGTTTGTTTTTATTTATATATTTAAATTGTGTCAGAATCAAATATGTCTCCTGGATATGTTCCTCACATATAGGTCAACTTTTGTTTGCCAAGGCTGATTGTCTATCATGTTCTTCTAGGTGACGAACTATTGTCTGACTCATTTCCTTACAAGGAAATTGAAAATGGGATGCTTTGGGAGGTTGAGGGGAAGGTAATTCATAGCATATGTATTCTATACCAACTCTGGTGCTCTCTCCTGCTATTCATAGCATATAATGTTAATTTTAAATATATTCTAATTAGATAATGCCTGATTTGCAGTGGGTAATCAAAGGAGCTGTTGATGTAGATATTGGTGCAAATCCTTCTGCAGAGGGTGAAGGAGATGAAGGTGTCGACGATACTGCTGTTAAAGTTGTAGATATAGTGGACACCTTCAGACTTCAGGTCAATATTTTTTAAAAAATCTTAAAGATTTGTTTAATTCTGAATGGTAAACTATAACTATTATTATGAATAACAGGAACAACCTTCTTTTGATAAAAAACAATTCGTGACCTTTATCAAGCGCTATATTAAGCTGCTGACACCTAAATTGGATGAGGAAAAGCAAGAATTGTTCAAGAAACATATTGAAGGAGCAACCAAGTTTTTGCTTTCAAAGCTCAAAGATCTGCAATTGTAAGGATTAAATTTGTTTCTTATAAATTTTCTTCGTTTGATAATATTAATGCACGTTAAGTCGTTAAACTTTTACTCTTTGACAGTTTTGTGGGTGAGAGCATGCATGACGACGGAAGCCTGGTCTTTGCATACTATAAGGATGGTGCAACTGATCCAACATTTTTGTATTTCTCCTACGGATTGAAGGAGATTAAGTGCTAGAGAATGCCTCATGCACCAAAGATGTTTTTAATCTTCATCGAGATATCATTCCTTCTGTATTGAAAACACAAGTTTTTATATATTGTTTCTTTTTTACTGTCTCAAATGTGGTTCTGAAATGGTTTATATATATATATATATATACTTTTTTTACTAATGTTCCACTCTTGTTTGTCAATTGATAATGCTGCATCAAATTGGCTAAATACTAGATTCTTGTCATTGATTCTCATGGTTTAGTTTTAAGTTACTTTTAATATATGCAAAAATTCCAAGAAACCTTGAGATTGATTTAATTATTTTACGTAGGTTTTACTTTTTTTTTTTTTCTTTTGTGGAACATTTAGATAAATTCTTTTAAGACATGTAGCCGTAGTTTTAAAGAATTTGTGGAAAAGGTTACGATTTAAAATGTTACTAAAAGAGCAATTTTTTCCCCATCGAATATCCACATAATTTGACCTGTGATAATACTCGGTGAACCATTCAGCTAATGGTAAGTAACAGGGTAAACTATCGCAAACCAATTACTGTCCCAGAAAATTAAACTGCCAAACAGCATTTGTCTGCATACACAACAAGATGCGAGGAAGAAAGAAGAGGAAAAACAAAATATTTGAAGGATAACAACATTCCTGTTGTGGATTTAGAAAAACAGTTTGTCTGCATACACAACAATCCTTTTCCATTTAGAGTTGATACAACTTCACTTCATCCCTAGCAATTGCAAATGCTTATAGCAACTCCAAAGTCTCATCTATGACGCATCATTTTCCTTCGGGTAGATTGCTGGTAGCATCATCTGAAGGTTTGATTTCCTTGGAACCATCTTGTGATGAATCTTTGGGTTTCTCCTCGCCATCCTTATTATTCCCATCACTTATGGCTTGACTTTCAGCATCTTCGTTCAACTGTACAAGAAGTGTTAACATTGTTAATTATGCATCAAGATAGCTATAAATACTTCTTTGATGCTCAATGAGTTCAATTGAATAACCAGTTTACAAGATTTTGGGATGTGTAACATTGTAGTGCAATTATGCCTCAAAATCCAAACACACTCAGAAAAGACCAATGAAGAAATATATTAAGATACCCCTAAATTTTTTAGGCTGGCAGTGACTTCCTCTTGTTGCTTCTGAAGAGTTGTCTTCAAATCTTTGAAGTCCTTTATCACAAGAAAACTGAGCATTGCATGCAACAAAATAAGAAAATAGTTACAAGATTGTAAAGCCTTACAGATCTCAATAATTCGACATCAGTATTCAGTCTACTCTTCAGCTCTGATAGCTCCTGCATGAATAATCTCAGAATATAACCATTCAGTAAAAACAATTAGAAATTACCATATTGCATGGCCATGCATAAATGCAGAGGGAAGCCAAATATCACTTCACTTGTGTACAGTTAAATGGTAATTCATGTCAAAGATGTCATCGTACCAAGATCAAGGTTCATACCAAGTATCTATAGAAACACAAAACTACGAATAGTGGACAAATAGGTTGAATATTAAACCGAGATCATTATTAACATTTGGTTAGTGTACATGGGACATACCATTCACCTAAGAGACACCCTTAATAAAGCATAAGCCTATAGCTAGGAACCTTCAAAAATAAAAAAAAAAATATATAGGCCTGTTGCTAGAAGAACCACACTACCATGTAGGAAGAAATTTCTAAAACAAACTAATGACAAAGTCTAATCTCCATGGTATATTCATTGAATTCTAGTTCATAAACCAGTACTCCTTTGTGCTTCTAAAAATCCTAGATTTGAATGCTGCAAGAGAATCTGATTCTCAATTATGACACTTGTGTCCCTAACTAAGAAGTTCGGGTACCAAATCAGATTTGCAAGACATTTCAAAATTAAACTTGCACGAACATTAAATGATTTTGGAATGAGAAAACAAGAGAAATTTCAGCACAATAGGAGATGGGAACTCACATCCTTGTAGGTTTTCACTTGTGTATCTAACTTCGTTCTCCAGCTTTGCAAATCCTGTGATGAAATTAACATAGAAAGTTCAGAAATTTTTCGCTTTTGCGTCTGATACTAATTTCCTTTAGTCCCTCGCATACTCACAGAAAAAGGCTTAAAAGCAACAGAGCACGAACCTGTTTCAGACCTTGAATCCTTGCCAACAATTCTGCCTGTGATTCGTTCAATTCCTGCAATTCAGCTACACTTAATCAAACGAATCCAACCCAAAATATAATCCGGTAACACCAAATAGTGTAATATTATCTCACCGCAACTTTAGCAGCGACAGGCTGCAAATCGTCCTGCTTTTTCTAGTCAAAATTTACCTCCCATTTTAAGATCCCATAAGGAAATACAAAGGCACTGACTAAAACGAATAGATCTGAACGAGCGCGGCAGCGAAAGAAGCATAGCAAAATCCAAAATACTCACAGTGGTCGGCGAGAGTATAACGGCGGCGGACACTGGAGGAGATGGAGGCGGAGCAGGATCGGAGTCCGACATTGTAGTTCGTGTGCTAGGGTTTGGTCTCTCGAGTTTGACAACCGCTGCTCCTATTTGAAAATGGAAATCTTTCGAGAGGAAAATATTGAAAAAAAATAATATTAAGGGTAAAATTGAAAATTGTCAAAGTCGAATCTACAGAATGTACCAATATGTACCCGCCTTACTAGTGGAAAGACAATGGGCCCCAAGACATTACTTGTTGAATCGCAACGAGTACAGATTGTGGTTCTTCTAATTTAAAAAAAAAACCCGATTCGATCTCAATCCGGTCCAATCTCTAGAGAACCTCAAACCCCTTTTAATCATTTCCCTCGTCTCCTCTTCGAAGCCCAACCCCTTTCTGCATCGCCACCAAGCAGACGGTCGAGTACCGGCACGAAGCTCGACTGCGAAGAAGCCCTAACCCTATCCCCTTTTCTTCGGGCCACTTGCTCGTCTCCTGCAGAGATGCCGCGCGAGATCATCACCATCCAGGTCGGGCAATGCGGCAACCAGATCGGCATGGAGTTCTGGAAGCAGCTCTGCCTCGAGCACGGGATCGGCAAGGACGGCCTCCTCGAAGATTTCGCCACTCAGGTTCGTTCTCTGGCTCCTTCGAAGATTTCTCCTGAAGGCCGCGGCCTCTGTAAATCGCAGATCCCTTTGCGCCAAAGTTGTGCTACTTTTACCAATTAGATAGATAGTCAAGGCTTTGATGAATCAGCGGTCCTAGTTCTATCTTGAGCGTACACAGTTGCATTTCCTCTGGAAGTTGGGTGAAATGCTCGTTTTGCCTTTCTTTTCTTTGACTTACTTGTATTCCAGAGTTCATTGACTATATTGATTTTGGATTACTTGACCATTTCTACTATTTATTCCAAAAGCTGGCTTAAACTGGAAATCCAAGTGCGGACTCTATATATTCATGCAGTAACCCTATTGAACACGAATGTCTGTTCTATTACTTGCCACAGGGTGGTGACAGGAAGGATGTGTTCTTCTATCAAGCTGACGATCAACACTATATACCGAGAGCTCTTCTGATGGACTTGGAACCAAGGGTAATTAATGGCATCCAAAATAGTGAATACAGAAATCTTTACAACCACGAAAACATTTTTCTCTCAGACCATGGTGGTGGAGCTGGGAACAACTGGGCTAGTGGTTACCATCAAGTATGTTATGCTTTATTTTTTTTTTATTCAAATTCCTTTTCTTATTAAATCAGATATATGCAAGGTGGATACTTAAATTGGAGCCTTTAACTATTATAAAGTCAGTAGTGTGTCTTGTTTATTTACCAATAGCTCTGCATAAAGAAATGAAATTAAAAGTTTTAATTGTCACTGAATATAATTTTCATGTTGGATTTTGACCAAAAAATATATTCACGTTTTAGAAATGTATTCGGGTTCATTGGCTCTTTGGTGATGTAACTGCCTACTTTCTTAACCATCTATTTTTACACGGTGTAAGCTTTTAGTTTAGAAAATTCCTTTTAAGAATCCTCTCTTAGCATATCCTCCTACGTTCTGTCACAATAATTTGGTGGCAAAAGGTCATACGCTGACCCCAGGAGCTCCACACGTCCAGTCCCACACGTATTAGTAGAGAGATAAATCACGGGTGACTTTTGCCCTTGAACAGTGCCACTGCAGGGGGAGGGCAGGAAGGAGCAAGCATTTCGCTGCTCCAGACCTCTTGGTGGCAACACCCCATGCAATGATCATCTGCCCGTTTCGTGAGGACTGGTTTGTTTATAACTTGTCAGTATGGTTAGTGATGATCCGCTGGTGCCATAGTGAAAACTGTTCCTGTATTTGCTGCATGATTATTAGAGTTAGTTTAGTCCCACCATGATAGTGTAGCCATTCAGAATTATGTTTGCGTGTTATATAAAGATAAAATTGTTCATGTGTCAGCAATATCTATCCCTTCAGTTTACATGTTGGCTTGGGCCACTCGAATCTGATTGATTTCTTATTAACATGTAAAAGGAAAGTGTTAACAGTATAAATGTGTAGAATGTCAGCTTTCTTACAGATGCTCAGAGTAAGTGCTACTATTAGGTATTTTGTTGGTGTCTTTGTATATATTTAATTATTCTTTTTTCTACAAATAATATTACTATTAGGTATTTTGTTGGTGTCTTTGTATATATTTAATTATTCTCTTTTCTTCAAATAATATACTTTACTACTTTCAGCTAAGAAGGCTATTTGTTTACTTCTTTCCTCGATTGGGTCTTTTCCTATAACCAAACATTCTTGGCATAAAATTTAACACGATTTATTGACATGTGGAAGTGACTTTCTTAGTTATTTATTTGCATTATTTTTAATGCTCATACCATCAATTAATGTGACTTAACCTTGATTTGTTGTAACTTGGCCTTTCCAGGGTGAGCAAGTTGTGGATGACATCATGGATATGGTTGACAGAGAAGCTGATGGAAGTGATAGTCTTGAAGGTTTTGTATTATGCCACTCAATTGCCGGAGGAACAGGTTCAGGTATTGGGTTTCTCTTCCATCACCTTGGTGTCTCTAATTAGATATAAACGATGTTGATATTTCATCGCGTTGTTGTTGAATTGTTTAATAAAGCTCAATAGGTTGTGCGCCAATGCTTATCTTCTTCCTGGTTTACATGGGACTAATCCTAAAGCTTGTTTTTATATGCTTACCAGTATTGCATTTCTTTGCCTTTTTTAGCTAATTACACAATCACACACAAAATAATTTCTCAGGATAAGAATGCAATATAATGTGAGATCAGATCATCGTTTATTCTAACTTGAGAATGCTTTTCTGCATGATAATAATCAAGAAGGTTATTGGTCAAGCATGGAGATATATTCTAATTTTTTTTTTCTGTTGATGTGGAATCAAATTATAAACGTGTAAAGAAATTTGTTTATCAGGGGAAAACATGAACAATATTATTATAGGAAAACAATCAGCTTCTTGAGTTTGATAGGTTTTATTATAGGAAGTAGTTGCCTTCTACCATGTCAACTAAAATAAAATAAAATTATTTTTCTTCTTGAAAGTTATATCGTTGCCGTGCTTGTCAATAATTGCTCCATATTTCCCTTCACATGTGTGCAAGGAATAATATGCATCTTATTACCACATTATGTGGTAGATGTGTAGACCAGGGTTTGTCATCTGCATTAATTACTGTCAGCATATTTATAGCTTATGTCATGTAGTAACTATCTTGATGCACAATTGCATTCTTGCTAACAGTTGTTTTCTTTCTTTTGTGTGATTTGCATGTAGTGCAGGTATGGGTTCATATCTCTTGGAGACTCTGAATGATCGCTACAGCAAAAAACTTGTCCAGACATATAGTGTATTCCCTAACCAAATGGAAACCAGTGATGTGGTTGTCCAACCCTACAATTCACTTCTGACTTTGAAGAGGTTGGCATTGAATGCTGATTGTGTCGTTGTTCTCGACAATACGGCATTGAATAGGATTGCTGTGGAGCGCCTTCACCTAACGAATCCTACCTTTGTTCAAACAAATTCTTTGGTCTCCACAGTCATGTCTGCTAGCACAACTACTCTGCGGTACCCAGGATACATGAACAATGATTTGGTTGGCCTTCTTGCATCCCTGATTCCAACTCCGAGATGCCATTTTCTGATGACAGGATATACACCACTTACTGTGGAGCGACAGGTTTGACAATTCCATTTACAGTTCTGCTTGTATATTTTGGGAATTGAATTATGAAGGGTATCATGGTACTAGTCTGCCTAATATATAATTAATATCAACAGAGCCTCAGATTTTCCAAAGATAGTGAGCTTAAACAAAACCTTTTTGTCCTTGTGTGCTAAATCTGCTGAAGCAAGCAGACCCAGAAGGAAGGCTACATCGTTAAACATCTATATGCTTATAAGTGGCATTCTAATATTATTTTTATTTGTGAGATTGCGTAATTTCTTAGTGTTCTACGTTTAGTTTTCTGTGTTTTGCCCAACTCTGTGCTTTCCTAGTGAGTTGATCATCAATAAAATGGGGCAGGGATTCTAAAAAATGAGAAAACAATTTAGAAATTAGGATACTTTGGCTTCTGTTTGCTACAACAAAAAATTAGCTATTTGATGACTTGATTTGTCCTCTTAAATGACAATTTGAATTGCACACATTGATGCTTTCTACTGCTCACTTGCATCAGTTATAATAAGTGCATCAATTTGTCTTGACTCTTGTCATAATATTCTTCTGGTATATCTTGCATGTCAATTTGAGAAAAAAGTCTTGATGCACTTGTTAGGATGTTCTAAATGATTGTTTCACCATCTCTGTGGTAAAGTATAATAATTCATAATTTTATGTAATATAGTTTCTTGTTCTGGACAGATGGATAAGATCATAAAAGGATGGATAAGAATTAAAATAACATAGAAATATGAATATCTCCTTGATCTGCTTGATTTGGGAGGATAATAAATGAGCTACTGGAACCCATTTGATCTGCTCAATTTTTTCATCTACTTCTAGTCCATCCACTCAAGTAAATAACAAGAGGGAGCAAATTTTTTAAGAATCTGTTCTATCATCTGTCCACTCACTTATCCGTCCAAAGAATCATATTCTTAGATGAAATTACAATCTTCATGCATTCTAATTCTGCCTTAGACAAATTACTCCTAGTATTGCCCTTCATTTGTTTCTAGAGGCTCGTACTGTCTTGATATTATTGGTATGTGAATTTCCTGCTGGCAACTATTTTTTTTTCAGGTCAATATGATACGTAAGACTACTGTTCTAGATGTGATGAGGCGACTTTTACAGGTGAATGCAATCTTCCTTTTACTATTATTTTGTAGTGCTTTTCTAAATGGATATGCTCCTGACTGATTTCTTCTTGGCAGACAAAAAATATTATGGTGTCATCTTATGCTCGCACAAAAGAAGCTAGCCAAGCTAAGTATATATCCATATTAAACATTATCCAAGGAGATGTGGATCCTACACAGGTAATGGTTTGTTTGGAAACTAGGTTGAGTGTTTAGTTTTTTGAGTATGTAAATGCATCCGTTACAAACAAATATGGTTAGAATGCAACTGTATTCAGTGATAAAAATGTCCCAACAATGATTTTTGATACCTAGCAACAGTAAAAAAAATTATACACACATTACTGTCTATGTAAGGCAGGAAAGCACCAGTCAATATGTTTCCTATGGACTGACTAGTAAGAATCCATGGTTATGTCTTCAAGTAATATAATGGATCCTTAACTAGCAGCTGTTGCACATGACTTATCATCGACGAGTTTTTTGGGATAATCTGTTTATGAAATAGCTCTTTTTTTGGCTTTCTCCTGTTATCTCTTTTAATTTGTTCTTTCGTCCAGGTACATGAAAGCTTGCAAAGGATACGTGAAAGAAAGCTCGTTAACTTTATTGAGTGGGGCCCAGCTAGCATTCAGGTTTGGTGGATGACATAATTTGTATTGGTTCTTGATTCAGTTTGGATTGACTTTCATTATATTGATTTGCAGGTTGCATTATCTAGAAAATCGCCATACATCCAAACTACCCATCGGGTAAAACTACATGCTCGTTGCATTCTCTGTAGATAATAATGAGTTACCAAGACCAGCATTCCATCGCTTGAAAGTTAATCCTCTTTTGTCTCATATTTTGGATTGATAACTTCTAACACCCATCTAGAAGCCAAATCTCTTGTTCTAAAAGCATTTGAAAAGAATATGAAGAAACTATGAATGAGATCTATTTTGAGAAATGATTGGAATGGTTGTCATGACTTGACTTATACATGTGAAAATTCAATTTGATTTGATATTTCACTCTATGAATTAAGTCCAATTTAATTCTATAAATTTTCTGTAAATTCATTTAGGTAAGTGGTCTAATGCTGGCAAACCATACCAGCATTCGGCATCTTTTCAGCAAATGCCTGGGTCAGTATGAAAAGCTGAGGAAAAAACAGGCTTTCCTTGACAATTATCGAAAGTTTCCAATGTTCGCTGTAAGTCCCAGAGTTCCAAGACTCCACATTGGATTAAATTCATAACATCAAAGCCTTTTTGTTTTTTTTTTTTGAATTGTGTGTTCATGAAAGTTGAAAAGTTTAAGTGTCATTAAGATGCTCGTATCTAATTATACTATTTTGTTTGGCTTTGTCAGGATAATGATCTTTCTGAGTTTGATGAATCTCGGGAGATAATAGAAAGCTTAGTCGATGAATACAAGGCATGCGAGTCTCCAGATTACATCAAATGGGGAATGGAGGTAAACATAAAGAAAAGATATGAATACATATTTCTGCTTATTTAAACCGTCTGTATATTAGAGTACTTTCTTACAATAGCATTACAATCAGGAAGAAGGCGATGCCAGTATAGCAGCTGCCCTAGATTCAAAACTAGTAGTGTAAATATCAAGTTTGGCTTCCCCCTATCAAACGAGGAAGTATGTTTGTTCACGCCTGTGCGGTGTTCTTGCCAATTTCTCGCTGAATGGTTATGTGACAATGTATAATGATGGATTTGCATGATGGAAACTGGTAAATTAACCTTGAGAAGCTACATACCTGCTTTCTTATTTTATACCTTCTCCTGCTTCTAAGTTACTTTAGTATACCACAAATATTAACACTTCATGCGTATTTATTTGAACCCATCTAAACTCGATCATACCCATATTGAACACTAGGTTACACTTTAATCTAATATTATCTATAACTCAAGTTAAAATGTATTATATATATATATATATATGCAACGTAAGTTTGTCAAGACAAGTTTACCAAGATATTAAAAATGGCATTTTAAATAGATATTTTTCTTTAAAAAAAGGAATTTATATCCAAAGGGTTTGAGATCAAAGCTAATTTTGAAAATTTCTTTTCACGTTGTCATGTTAAATTTTATTAGATCACAACTTATTTATTTATTTTATAAAATTCTATTTTACATTAACACTATTAACAATAATATTTTACAATAATACTATCAATGAGTAATATTTAATGATCATCGTTGCAGTAAGGTTGTAAATATATTTCCTGAATAAATTTAGTGTTTAATTTTATAAATAATATTTATATTCAAGCGAACACATGCTTTGACCAAAAAGTCAAAGACAATCAAACATTTAATGAGAGTTGTACAATATATAGAGAAAAGAATTTTCAAATTGAGAATACGTGGACAATTTGATTTTCATTGGTAGTACATGATATCTTAAAATAAGTATGGAAAGATGGTTGATAGGTAAAATCTGTCATTCTATGTATTAGGTGAAATGTTATATTCGGGGAAATTTGATGAATATACCAATGACCACACATGCATTGTAACATTATCTAAAGGGACGTGAAATACTACAGAGATGTGGCCAAAACTTAATATTTATAGAGATTGATATGAGAAAAAAAAGTTAAATGCCTTACTGTTCATTTCAATGTCAAGAAAAATATAAAGCGACATGATAAGAAATTACAATTTCCACTGACTTTCTGTTCATTTAAATAACAAGTGGGGGAAAAAAATTAAAAACTGAAGTTACTAGTCAGCTTGCTGATCACGCATTCTCGCTGGAAAGTGAAATATGTAATAAATGATGATTGTGCTATTCATGTTATTATTAATATTAAGAAATCATTGTTATATTATATGGAAATTAGTCAGCCAAACTACACTTAACTAATTGAATTGACAATGTGGAAATATGAATTTGACCGGAAGACAATGCGGGACCATTACATCTTTCAAAAATTAGAATTTTAAAAATATATATTAAAATGTATATAAGAATTTTCAAATTGAGAATCAAACAAAAAAAAAATGTCATGACTTTCTGTGACTGATCCAAAGTAGGTGACTTGCATTTTTAAAGTGATATATAATTGTCAGACAACATTAAATTTTGAGATAAACATGACATCAGGAAGAATCTAGACAATTAGAAGTATCAAAACTAAGGTTTAAAAGTCAAATAACTCAAGAAAGTAAGTACTATTCTAAGAGCCATCCACATCACCAGATGAATGAAGGTCCTACAAAGAAAAGTAGTTTTTCCTTTTAAAAAAAAATTACATCTGAATAGATCAGAAATCCTAATTAAACACTCCTTGTAGTTCATCTCTTGTTTATTTATTTGTTGAAGTATCTCCATCTTTTACAACACAAGCACATAAAAGTTTCTTACCTTTAAGGAAAGACAAGTTGACTGTATTTTATTATTATCTGAATTTACCAAGTACTAATAATAAATAAATAAATATCTGTTAAATACTTTCTAAAATCTAAAACTAATATAACATAATTTTAAATTTAATTTTGTTAGTCAATTGGTCTCGCACCACATGGTTCGAGTATTATTGAGTCATATGGAGCCTTACACTGTGTCAAACTGAGCCAAGTCATGAGTAATTCAAAGGTTTACAAAGCATCTTCCTCAAATTGTGGATGGTATTTTTGATCTGTGAATAGATATATAGAAAAGTATCAGTTGGCAAGTTTAGTGATAGATTTTGTTTTTTTTTTTTAAATATATATAAAATAAAAGAATGTGTATCTGTATATATGGACTGCTAAAACTATATATTCCATTTCTTAAATGCAATATAATAGAAAGAGCACTGGAAAAAGCACTACAAAACGAGGGAGGACATCTAGTTTTTAGTAGGTTGTATGGATTGAAAGTGATAATAGGAATTTAAATGGAACCGAATTATGATAAGTGGAATGATTTAGGATTCCATTAGCCTACAGTGGCATGATAAGCAGAAACTTATATGTAGATAATCTAAGCAATCAGTAGTAGTTAATCTACTCTTATTCAAGAATTCAAGAAAACGATGGAAATGAATCAACAAAAGACAAATTGTTAAAAAATATATATATACGAACAAGAGGATGAGAAAAATCACCAGCTTACACACTTCATTGTTATTCTTATTCATGACTAGTAGAAGCTCAGGTCATCTACCTTCCACTTCCAGGAATATCAAGACGAAATCACAAGATTATCAAACTTGAAGGAAGAAGAAAGCTTCAAACAACTAAATCAGATGTGTAGGTCCAAGAGCCATGTAAATAAGCAAAAACCATATGTTAATATTGGATAAGAAACAGAGAAATTGGAGTAACAAAGTGGAGAAAGATAGCAGAACCTGCAATCAAAATAAGGACTGAACAAATAAATGTAAAAGATCATACTAATACTACAGGTACATGCAGCAAGATACTAAGATTTATTTATCTATTTATTTATTTGCAGTAGAATATGTAAAATAAGCCACATAAAACGCCTTTGGTATATCGTGCATTTGCCTTTGATACAATGATGAATTCTTTTGTAAACCAACAAAAGTTATGAATCATTGGGAAAAAGGGTTAAACTTTAAGAAATGATCGTTGAAAGATCAATAGATGAGGTTTCAATTAGCAAAGGTATGGTCAATAAAGAGTTCAGTAATTTCTGATTTAGTACCAAGAGTATCTACCTTATACAGATGATTCATTCAAGTAACTAGAGGCAAACAAAAGAAAGCCACAAATATGATGAAGGATGAACTTTATTTTTGCCATTCCTGTTTGATAATACATCAAGAAAACAAAGATGCTGATCGAAATGTACAACTATTTGCTATTCCACTGATACTGCATAACATAAAATTGCAAAAAAAAGAAATGTGGGATTTAGTTTTTCCATTGTCACTGGCACAATGTTAGAGCCCTCGTGATGTCTTATAATAGCAATTTTTATAATAAGAAGAACAACAGTGAGTTCTTAAGGTGCTATATGGATTTTATCCCAGAACTCACATCATTTCACTAACTACTATTAAAATATAACATAGGCAGCAATAAGAAAACTATAGCTAGTTACTAGAGTGGTTTTCTATAGAAGTCTATGAACTAGAGTAAAGACTCAAGAAAATAGTTAAGCACAGATCATGCCTAGGTCGGCATGCTCAGCTGAAAGTTTGATTACAGAGAATAATAAACTAATCCAATATATTAAAATGAAGAAGTATTATACTTTCCCAAAACATTTTGAGAGTGGCCTACTAAGATCTTATTTCTTTTTAAATATTGTAGAAAAGATAATATAGAAAAAACTATATGAAAAATCTATAAAATAAATAAATTATGGACCCACCAAGGACTATGAGCCAGCCCTATCCCTGACAAAGCATATCTCAATGCAAGCCGATGAACATCCCCATGAAGGATGTCACGACATTTACAAACCAACACTTTTGACTGGGGTATCCCACAACACTTGCAAGCGTAGATCGAATCCTGTTATACTAGCTAATTTGATTTATACTAGCAAAAAATTAATGTGATAAATCATATTTTTGCAAGAGGGATCTCCAATTTACAACCTTTTCCTCCAATTTAACCAAAGATCAGTTAAACATTCAGAACTAGAAGTGTCATCAAGTAGGACAGCATATGATCTAACCGACAGTTTCTGATATTGCCAGTTCCGGCCATTTCTAGTACAGTTACACATATGCTTGAACTACAATCTCATATAAACATACAAACATGAATAATGGAATGAAAAAATAAAACATGTTCTGCATTTCTAGTAATCAACAAGCCATCAAGTAATTTAGCACACAGAGTATTTAAATCGCATGAGTCTGTCTCACGATCTAGATAGTGCACGAGAAGGGTTTAACATATATTTAGAAGTATCAATAGCATATAGATAATATACAAAGTTACCTATTTACTCAACGCTGCTTACAGTGATCCTCGCTCCAACTCTATCAAGCTTCGCCACTGTTGCACTGGCCAGCAGATTCCTCTCCCTCAGAAATGCTTCCACCATGCGAGAGGAGATCTCATTTCCTTTCTCCTCGTCATCAATAACTGCTACAGCAGTTGGCCCAGCACCGCTGATGGTGCAACCAAATGCGCCTGCTTCCATAGCTGCCTTCTTCACGTTCACCATCCCAGGGATTAGTGGCGCTCTCCTTGGCTTCACAATTCGATCAGCTGCCATTGCAGATCCAAGGAGCCTCACGTTCCCTTGCATCACTGCTGCCACTAAAGCGGCAGCTAATTGGCTTGAGTTCTGAACATGTTTCTTCATTGGAATATTCGCTGGCAATGCTTCCCACATCTCCTTGGTCGGCGCCTCAAATTCTGGGCTCACGAGCACAAAGAAGAAATCCTTGTCGGCTGGGAATTCCAGCTGGATGATCTCGAACGGATCGTAGCTCCGGATCAAGCCGAAGCCTTCCAAGATCGATGGCCCAACGTTATCAGCGTGATAGCCACTAACCTTCTTCTCCGACTCGAGCCCAGCGAGGACGAGTTCGTCAGGGGAGAGTCGGCCGCTGAATAGCTCGCTAACGGCCAGCCCTGCTGCTGCTGCGGAAGCAGCACTGGAGCTAAGGCCGCTGCCGAGAGGGAGGCCTTGGTAAAGGGAGAGGCAGAGACCAACGGAGCGGATGCCAAGCATGCGCATCGCGGCTGTGCCAGCAGGGATCTCGGCTGAGCTTTGAGGTGGAAGGGCATCCGGAAATGTCAGTGATTGAGAGGGTGCCCGAGGCAACTGCAGGGTCGACGGACACAGTGACGGTATCCCCGATGCCGCCACCGACAGCGCAGCCGAGGAAGTCAAATCCAGGACCGAGGTTGGCGATGGTAGCAGGAGCGAATGCTGTGAGGGAGCGGGGATAGAGGCTGAGGCGGTCGTTACGATCGGTGTTTTAGCCGCAGAGGAACACCGGACGGAGGAAGCGAGGGATAGGCGGGGGCGACTGCTACGGTTCCGTGGCCGGTGCCCTATTGAAATCTTCGCGGGGACAATGGCCGTCGCCATTGCAGCGCAGGAGGGAAGGTAGAGAAGTAGGGTTCACAGGCGAGCTTCGATGCAGGAGACTTAGAATATTTTCTTTTTTGTCAAATTAATTATAAAAAATAGTGAATTGCTAAAAAAAATATTATACAATTTTTTATTTTTTTTTAACTTTTAAAATATAATAAATTAATTAAGATATTAAATTTCAATTAATTTACGGTTAAACCACCTATATAAAATCATTCCACAAGTCGACTCACTTGAATCAATTAAACGGTTTATATTGACAAATTAGGGTGTTTGAACCCTAAAATATGTCAAAGTGCGTCACATATCTATTATATTAATACATCTCTTTTATTAACGAATTTGATACGGAAGATAGAAGAGGGGTCCATGAAAATCAAGTTAAAGACGGACCAAGAAGTCAACGTGACAGCCTAAAGGACAAGGCCGCAAGACGAAGGAGCGCCAAGATGGTATGAGTTAGAACCAGGAGCAAACAGAGCCTCGGATGACCAACCGATTGACCGAGCATATTGTTCGGTCGGTTAGCTCCTCACAAATCAAACAGAACATAAAACGCACACTACTAACCGAGCAGAGAAATCGATCCAAAGAGAGCTCTGAGCGGTGACTCGATCGGTCTAGCCTGAACCGGCAAGGTATAGGACCCGAGACATACAACCCTCCCCGGTCAATATAGGTGGCCAATCGGCCATTGTGCCCGGTCGGATGATGAGAGTCGCGTAATTAGCTTTGACCACACATATCCTTCTTATCGTCTAGTGCAACGGTTGTCAAAAGATCAGCTATTAGAGGATATGTTTTATACTTCCTTATACAAAGGAAGTTTTTCAAAGTTTGACATGTACGAAAATGTATGCCTAATTAAGAAAACGTGTCAGAACGACATAGGAGAATATTAGAAGGGTTTATCCATTTCAAGAAACATCTCGGCATTCGTGCAGAGTAACATTCTGGTATAAATATGGATCTATCACAACCCATGGAGATATGTGATAAGCACTAAAAAATTCTCTTCCTCACACTACTGATCTCTTACCATTATATTGACTTGAACGTCAGAGCACCAGAACCGATGACATCTTCCCTAGACCAATTGCTAACACCTCTTCTTCAAGGTGTTTCTTGGTGCATGAGACCGCGAAGTCTCCAAGACACAGCATCAGAGTCTTCATAGAGTCAATTCCCGCGATACTTTGACGCCGCGTACTTTGGCGGACATCTATCCATTTTCTGACAGAAACAACATTTATATTTATTTTAATATTAATATTCGTCATGAGTCTCACATTTATTCATTTATATGTATTTTTTTTTTTAACTTTTTTTTTTATTTTTCATATAAAATTTACTCATTAATACATTCAAAGAATTAAACACGGTTAATCTATAGGTTTATAATACCCGTCCATATTAATTGTAGGTCATCCACGGATTAGTTGGCCTAAGGACTAATACTTGCAAGTAGTTCATCTCCTGTGTTTCAAGTTCCACCTCGCTAAAGAAGAACTCTACTCGACGTCCGCTTCAAGCGCATGGCTCACGACGAGACACTGTTTCATCTCCCCTGTTTCAGCTCCTCAGCCCTGTTTCAGGTTGCTCTGCCTCCTCAGCTCTGTTCTCCGACCGCCGTGCCAGATGTCTTCGGAATCGGAGGAGGAGGAGAAAGACAGGATATATAGTAACTCCACTCTACACGTTCAAGTCAATATATTAAACAGATGAATCGGCCGGTTGCCAAGAAGACCATCAGAAAGAGAAAATGACTTGCTCAACGAAAGCCAAATTAAACACTCAAGTCACGCATTCTTCAGATTCATTTTCCTCGACATATTTTGACTTGGCTTCAATTTTCTTACGTAACATCGATCGTCAAAATCAACACAAACCTATAAGAACTCACTCAACGACAGCAATTTATATATAGAATTTGATAACGCATGCAGTCACGGAGTCACCGATTCTGAATGATTAAAACTGATACGTATAGTTTGTAGTGACAGAGTTTCTCAAACTCAGGAATATGTTTCCCTAGCAACCGTTCCCTACAGAAACCTAATCCTACGGCTAGTAAAAGTGTTTAATTGTGATAGTTGAATTAATGTTCCTGCTATGTGATCAT
>JBAMIB010000044.1:7740800-7752949 GCA_037177415.1 Kaempferia rotunda | reverse complement strand
GGCTTAGAGGCTTGCTAGATTGTGATGACGCTCTACAAGTAGGATTCTTATTTGTTGAGGGGCCTAATGGATGTGTGTAAAGAGACTTCATAATTCACTCACTGTTTAGCCTTTTGACAAGCCTCTTTAATTGAGGTGGGGGCAAATCATTTTATTTATCTTTGAATTTCAAGTCTCAATTCATCAATGAAGTAAATCAAAATTTAACTAGGTCTAATTTGGGGTTACAGTGCATTTGTAAATTTTCAAATTTGCTTAGATATTTGTTTACACTCGTGTTTGATTGTTCTAGATTGATCCACATAGTCTAAAGTATCGTGGAGCATATTTTCTACTTAGAATTTATTTTATTTCTACCCAATGCGCGATTGGTTCTTCCCCATTTGAGATGTATTGATCTTGAATACTCTTCACTTATTTCTTTGCTAAACCTACGAGTTTAAATTTTACAAATTGTACTTGTTCAATTTTGATCATGCTATACAAGTCAAAGTAATCTAATCATGAATGCATTTTGGTATAGCCGACCATCAAAATTAAGGATATCTAGTTTGACTGGGTGGATAATATCTTTTTCTGGTCTAATTTCAAATTTAGGTCCAAGTCAAAACCTAGATCGGGTTTGGGTGTCCTAAAAGTTATCTACTTTGTCAATGACGGAATGATTTCATGGATGATGTGTGTGGGTGATTGTTGAGCGATGTGTGATATGTGATTTGCGGGATTCGGACTCATGTCCATTACTAGTTTTTCCGTATGTACATTAAACCATTTTAGGTCTTCCACTCTAAATCAATGGATTTTAAACTCGTCTTCGAAAATTCAAATTTAATATCTACTACTTTGATAGTGGGGTTTTCTATCTTGATGATATGGAGGTTCGACAAGTAACGAGTATTATAAATTTAAGAAGCATAGTAACTTAAGGAAATAAATAGGAAATGAATAATGAGAAATAAACAATCAAGAAATAATGTCAAAATAGATATGTAACAAGAAGATAATAAAATAAGCAGGAATAATGAGAAAAATAGATAATGCACAAGAAGCAATTAACCAACTCAATTAAACAATAATAATTTTCAAAGAAGGAACAATATTACCATTTTGATGCGAACCTTCTTATTGAATAATTTACAGCTTGAAATTCACAGGAAAGTTGGATCTCCTCTACTTGTGGTCTATTTTATAGGTGGTTGTTGTAAGAAAACAAAGATGATGGAAGCGACAATGATTAGAAGGTGATGATGCACGATGATGATGTGCAAAGATGATAATATGGCACGAAAATCCAGTTAGAACTCAAGAACACATAAGAATATGCAATTAATGTTGATGGTAGAATAAAAGGTGGAGATAACAATAAATGTGTGAAGGGTGTGGCAGAAGCCAAATCAAGATAACAATCCGTTGACATTTTGTACAATAGCTCGAGAGTTGCTCAAACTAGACGTCCCAATCAAGATCCACTCCGATTGGAGGCCGAATTGGGATCATCTCCGCTCGGGCCTAGGGGATCCACCTCAACTAAGAAGCAAATAAAATTAAGGTGTTCTTTTGTTGGAGTGAGCTTGTCTGTGTGTAGAGGTCTCCCAGATCTGAGCCAATCATACTTAGAACAGTCGTTGACCAATAATCAGACAACAAGCAATCCATGGATCCGTACCCACACCAGTAAGTAGCATAGCTCCTCCTCTGCATACAAGAAGCACCGAGGCATCAACTTAAGGTAAATGTAACTATCGAAAGTGCCATATGGCCCATCTTGAAGCACTCGGTCCCTGTCAGTGTCAAATCCAAAGTCCGTCCACCCAGTGCGATGAATGTGATATTGGTAGTTGACGCTCCACCGGTTAGTCACTCCTATAATTCTAGCCTTGCCTGGGAAGTAGCCTATGAAGCATCCGATCAAACAATATCCCAAGGAATTCTCCACTGTGTCAATGTCCTTAAATCCCAACAATATTCGGGTGCCTTTCCTCTCAAACTGCTCAAGCCGTGCACTTTTGACTTTTTGTCCAGTTGTCTTTGAACAAGCTATACCATGTTTCCAGCTGCTTTTCCTTGTCCAGTCGCTTACTTGCGCCAAGATGTGTTGTCATTCTGTTCGCCTCAAGTTGAGGGCTGCAGTTTGCCACTCAAGGCACTAGTGATTGCCCCTCAGCTGCAGGCAGTGTAGCCTCTGCCACCACCTAGAGGGGCTGCTGTGATTGCCACATCAACAGGGAGTGCTGACGTGCCTGCCACATTCACAATTTGCGGTGATGTGGCAGCCAGCATGGGAGGCTGGCCCTCTCCATTTGTTGGACTGTTCTGATGAGACAACAACACCTCCCCTGCAGCTCCGCCAACTCCAGAACCCGCTGCCAGACTTCAAGTCCTATTGTGATTTTAGATAAAGGATTGAAATCTCATGTCCTAGGGAGAGGCTAGATTAATCCTGTTCAATCCTTTTTATGTAGCAGCATTCAAGCATTCACATCAAGTTAGATTTTCCAATTCACTGCTAGTTTAGATGGAATGAATTCATCTAGGATTCCATGCACGGGCCACTTGGTGAAAACATAAAAATTTTCTCAAAATCTATGAAAACTGATAAGCACGATATTTTCAATAATAAGGCATAAAGATAACTTTTTATCATATGTGCATATAGTTATTCAAAAAACATTCTAAGGACCATATAGGGTTTGAAAAGAGTGCACACATTTAACACTTGATTGAAAATTCTTATAAACATATTTGCAGTTTTGGAGGTGCGAACTGAAGTTTTTGGCATATGTTAAAACAATTGTGATAACACAATTCTTATGAACATATAAGCTATGTAGGGGTAGTTCTCCCCAACTGGCAAAAGAAGTATTCTACAAAATCAAGTGTGCACCAAACACACGAAAAGCACATACGAACATACCTTGCCAATGAGTATTATCTTTTGTGAGTCCTTCTCAACAACAATTTCAACTTGAATGAAGTCTTTAGATGTAGGCCTACTAATGTAGTTCAGAACATTGACCTTCACCAAGTGAAATCGATTCATTTATTATTGTCAAGACAAAAGAAGAACTAGCTTGCGTATGATCTCAGAACCTTGGAAACAGACCTGGCATGCATATGGGACTTCATTTCTATATTGCATGAATATTTTCTCCCTAACAATTTCCGCAACAAAGAATCTCTCTGGATGTTCACTAGCTATATCCTGCATGCTAAAGAAAATCACCTGAGAATTGTTTTGCATAAGAAACTTTTATGCCACTGAACAATGAAAAATGAAGCACCACTTCAACTGAAACAAACCATAGTAACTTAGCTATTCAATTAAGATTTGAAGGTCCAAAAACCTTGGGATAATAAGCAGGACCAAAAGGGAGTTTTGAAATTATCCATTCTTTTACATCCTCTACTCCTTGACTATATTTTGCACTTACAGGTATGACATCATCCACATCAGTAAACTTCTGGTACCACTGCAGAATGTGAAAGTATAAGGTCAACAAATAAAATGGAAAAACAAGTATTAGAACATGGAAGAAAATAACACAAGGATACTAGCTAGCAATGTTTGTAGAAGTGAAACCTCAAGTCTCTTTGCAATTTCCCCTGGCTTGATCAAATCCTTTTTGTTCAACACCAATAGAATAGGAAGGTTACTCCTGAATGTTACAATGCCTTCTAGTACATCATCAATCTAAAGATTACAGAAGTAAAAGCCAATACCGTTACTTATATCCTTCAGATAATAAAGATTTTAATAGAAATTACCTTTTGTGGCACTTTACCAGCATCGACAACTACAAGTACACAATCTGCATTAATTGCAGCATTTCTGACATTGTTCATCATCATGGAGTCCAGCATGTGCATTTTCTTTTCAATAACGCCAGGTGTATCATAAAGTATCATCTGCAAACTAACACAATGTGAGATCAGAAAATTGACTCATTTGAATCCCATATACTAATCACTTCTCTACTACATTTATTGATGCAACTGCTAACTTTAAAACTGTTTATCAATGAAAATATGGTACCTGATATTCAGGGCCAGAGCATATACCAAGTATACGATGACGAGTAGTTTGAGGTTTCTCTGTAACAATTGAAAGCTTTTGACCTATCATTTGATTTGAGAGTGTACTCTTTCCAACATTGGGCTTGCCTAAAACAGCTACATAACCTGCAGTTGCCAAGATTTAGTGGTGCAACTGAGTTAGTCGTATTGATTCATTAGCTGTAAAAATCGGCTAGCACTTACTTTCAAAAAAGTATTTTGTCAATAATTGGATATATTAGGGTATGTTGTGACTTCTGACATCAATTGTTTTGTAGCTAACTGTAAATTTTTTTTCCATGAATAGTTTACCCGTGTATGCTCCATTCTGATTTAAGGTTGTGTTTGAGAGTGATGCTTAGTAGTACGCTCCCAAAAGTGCTTTTGACGGCCATAACACTTCAAGAATTAATAGGCAAGTTCGTGCACAAAGTGCTTTTACTCAACCCTTGCATTCCAAAAGCAACTTACCAATGTTGGATCCAAAATACTTTCTAAAATTAGTATCCAAAAGTTGTTTCTAGATGATTTAATAAGTTTGCCCATCAAATAATTTTGACCAAAACTTATTGATGAACCCAAACAACTCATTTTAACTTAAATAAAATCACAAAACAAGACATATTTGGACTTCTCACATTCCTATAAGTAGTCTTATTTTACCAATATTACTAAGGTAACATCACTCATAAATTTAAATTACCACTATTAGTCCTTTTACACCATTTGAATTAATTGTAAACCATTTCATAAACAGGAAAAAAACTATCTGAGATAAATTACTTTAACTAAATATATAAAAAATACTGACATGAAAAATGCTAGAGAAACTAGTGCAATTAACCTGAAATAAAATTATTTGAATATGATATTCTGATCATTTCAATACCATACTAATTTAACGCCACTCGTAACATACACTTAGATGCTGCTATTAGTCTTTTACACCGTTTGAATTAATTATGGGTCTAAAAAATGCTCAAGCAACTAATTCGATCAACATGAAATAAAATTATTTGAATATGACATTCCAATCATTTCGAGTTATTAGCTCAAACTGTCCTACTTCTCTAATGTTCAAAATTTTTATTTTTTTTTTTGATCTTTTTTTTTTTTTGCACTACTGAGGTAATTAGATTTTGCATTTAGAGTTTAGGGGTTGGGTTATAATGCTCAAGTTGAAAAAAAAAAAAAAAAAAATTAGGTGCACACGGGAGGTGAACAAGATAACATCTCTCTATATATAATTTAGTATGGGTAGGATTCTACTAGACCCGTCTCCATACCCAATTACCTGAATACCATGATTATCCTATTATTTAATCGGGTCCAAAAAAATCCCTCCATACCTTCCTCTATTCGAGTTAGATATTGGATCCTCCATCGAGTTCGGAGAAAATTGTCTTCCCTAGCCATTCATTTTAATTTAGTTGTTAGAACATATTGTGATACAGAAATACATAATCATATATGATATGTTAATTTTGGGACAAAAGATTGATGTGATCAAATAAATATTTTGGGAGTATAGAGAGATTGTCCTCATACATATTTTGGATTGAACTGCTATATATCTTTAACCGGTGCATAGCTTTGAGCTTTCATTGAATATGGTCATGAGTCACATGATGCATTTACTTATATAAAATTGGTAGTATATAATTATGGACATATTGGACAAAGCTCTAGCCTTTATGTGTGAGTGGGAGATGAAAGAAAAGTTCACAAGCAACCCATGAGGGCTGACCCAAATACAAATAATTCAAATATTTGATTTAAGCTCGGTATAACTGTATTTAAAAGTTGTCTCGAGGGAGCTTGAGCCGAGTTCGAGTCCAAATTGAGCTCAGCCCTGCCGAGCCGGGCCCTAGCACGAGCTCAGTCGGGCCCCAGCACGAGCTCCAACCGAGCTCAAACAAGCTCCAGTCGTTCTCGAGCCGGGCTCCGGCCATTATAGTAAAAATATTAATTCATTATTAAATAATTAATATATATATATATATATATATTATTTAAAATAATAATATAATAAAAGAAACTAATAATTATAAAATTAACTACGATAAAAATAAATTAAGTTACAGTAGTGTAGTTGGAAAGAAATTTTATCTCTAACCAATAAGTCATAGGTTCGAACCTTTGCAACTCCATTCTAGAATTTCAGTAATTAAAAAACTTTAATTAACAAAAACAATGTTACACAAAATAAAGTCAAGATAGAGAGTAGGAACCGTCAAAAAGAACGAGAGGGGGTGTCAGTGTTGAATGGTTTCAGTTGTATCCACCGCGCCCCTGCAAATCGCCAGGAAATAGGTACAAAGTTCAGTTAGAACAAGTTCAGAGACAAAGTTCAAAAGTATTGATTCAAAGTAAATAGAAAGGAAAAATGTTTATAAGACAAGTATACTTAATAGGATAAAATCAGATACTAAGTTCAATTACAAGGTTCAGGTTCAAAAGAGCCCTTAACTAATCTAGAGACAAAGTTGGAAGTCTTAGGCTAAAAATTGAAAGTCTAGTAAAATTCAGAGGGTCATAATCAGTTACTAAGTTGTGCTCCAATGTTCAAACTCAAAAGTGCCCTTACAAAGTCTAGACCTAAGTTTAAAGTGATATTGAGTTCAATTAGACCAAGTTCAGTGATTAAGTTAGGTTCGAAAGCAGAGATCCAAAGTAATAAAAAGTGAGTTCAGAAATCATATTCAGTTCACAAACCTAGTTCAAATCGGTTCAGCCAACATTCACAATGACTAATAAGTTCAACTGAGTTTAACGTCTAAACTCTAAAGGCTACAAAATAAATAAGGAGAAATCACAATACATTTGACTATATAGGCAGAGTTCGGAAGCTTGACTTAATAAAAGAAATGTTAAACATGAATTCAAAAGCCAAGTTGATCAGGGGTTTAAGGGAATTAACAATTTTATTTCACTTCAGAAACATAGTTCTAGGTTATTTTCGATGAATTAATGCAATAAACTTTAGAGTTTAAGTACACTTATGGTACCAAGTTCAATTAAAAGAATAAATTGGCCGACTATTTATTTGTTCAATTAAAAGAATAAATTAACCTAGAATATTTGTTCAGTTAAGATCCATGTAAAAAATCAATTGAAGACTGAAGACTACGTTTAAATAGCAAAGCTAAATATTTAATGTTTAGTAACAATGTTCCAAGAACAAAACCACTAATAGCAAATCTAAAGATTATACAAAAAGACTAATAACAAAAGCTTATGAAAATAGATGTCGTTGGATTCACTACATTAGTTTAACATTGGCTATGTGAAAAAAATCAATGAAGTCATAAATGAAAATAAAACAAATGAACAAAGAAATGGAGGACAAGAAATATATGTGTCGAACAAGAAGATATTTAAATACATTGCGTTCGAAATCAAATAATATAGATATTAATTATTCAAAAAGAATTAGTAAGAAATAAATAAAACCTTCGTTAGTGAAAAGCAAAATGCAACGTTGCTACTTGTGTGAAGAGAAATATCAGACAAGACATAGGATGAAAAGATACCAAGAAGCTCAAATTGAAACACAATGGTTGTTTGTCGGTATTTATAAAGAAAAATCGGCGAATTACAGTTAAATCATGCTCGATTGATTTGATGGTGTGACCATTTATCGAAAATCATTTATTGTCAATATTAATCTCGTTTACCGACCACAGGGTAGTGATAGATAGATATTATTAAATTCCTTGTCCATGACTGTATCAATAAATTCATCTCTATTGCACAGCGTTGTTTTCAGATTCATGTTTGTGCCTTTTGTCAGGATGTACGATGACTAAGCTACAGAACAGAAAAATTGGACAGACATTGGCGGACGTGATAGAAAGAGATAATTAATAATGTGCCATTAATTGCTCAGCGTATGCCCAATATATTTTTTCTAAGTCTCCTATACCTATGCAATATATAGGCCAAATGAAAAGAGAATCATCTACCTATAAAAGTCTCCTATACCAATGTAATATATATAGAATCAAATTTAAAACATCATGATCCCTTGAATATTTTACATAACTAATCTTAGATTCTTCAATCTTAAACAAGAAAAACGTGTTTTTGATTAGAATGTCTAAAAATATTAATGGATAAATGAATTCATTTTTTGAAAAACCTAATCATAAAGAACAGCTAAGAGGCATGGTGATGACAAATAAACAAATGTTCTTTTTTTTTTTTTTTGATGAAATATTGGCAGGACAAAAGGTGGTTAGATAAACTGAAAAAAAAAATTAATAATAAGCATACTATGTTTTCTTGGCACCTAATTTTGTTATAAAATTGTCAAAATTATGAGAGAATTGTTTTCCACTTGAAGCCCTAGGTAATCTCCTTACACATATTTACAAGTGAGCAAAATTAGGATTTGGCCTCAAAATAATTTGAATATATTATAAAAACTCTAAGTCCTCTTAACAATTTTAGCAGCAAATGTTATTACTAGATATTAGAACTAACAAATGAGGTATGGTCTCATTATATTGCACTTCTCTCTGATAAAATGAAAATCAAATTTTAACCTATTAAGCACTTTTAATTTATGGAGGATGTAAAGATTTTCTAAAATTCTAGTGATATATATAACCTTGTATAAAGTATTGAATTGTTGGGCAAACACGGTTTGATAATGATGATAACATAAACACTTTTCAAAATCATCTAAATGAATATAATAACCAGTAGAGGAAGCAGCACCAAGACATCTAACATTATTGTGCAAGTAGGCAATACATTATGACAGAGAAAAATACCATGATTTGAAAGACATAACGATAAGAATCAACCTTGCAATTAGCAACAATTCTTTGAAAGACAAACTAACAGCTCATGTATCTATACACCAACACTAACCAATTAAGTATGACAGATGTAGAACAATAAGCATTCAAACAGTCGTATAAAATATAGAATCTCGGCAATTATAACACAACCCAATTTCAGCCCGAGTAGAAATGTCTGGGCATATAATACCATGATTCATAAAAACAAGTGGATAAAAGTCTTCCTCAAAAACAAATCTAAGCCAAAATTACCCAAAAAGCCTTGGTCTTCACGCCTACAAGTCAGATCTCGACTAGTATATGTCAAACAATCCCCGCACAACTTCCAAACCCTAAATCAGGCAATACCACACATCAAACACTACCAAAAATATAAATAAAAAAGAAAGTATAATTAATTCAGATCTGATCTAATCTCGGGCAAATATCTACTTCGACACATCACTTCCCTCAAAACACAAAATTGCAACAACAAAGAGATTGAGGGATCCAAATAATTTGAAGTTACATAAAAGGAAGGAGAGTTAGAAACAAGATGTTGACCGTCATTTCACTAAGTTCCCCCGATTCAAACCCTAGGTTTGCTTCGATGGACAGACGGCAGGGAAGGAAGAAGATGGATGAACTCGCGAGAGGCGACCACTACTATAGATTACACCAAATCAAAAGAGTAGGAAGATGAGGGGTGGGGGTGATCTTGCCCAATAAATCTTAAAGGGACGGAGAATATTATGTACCATTCCACCATGTGGATCTATCATAAGGGTGGAATGGTAATTACAGCGATAAGCAAGCCCTAATGAATATCTTCCTTGATTAATGGGACAATAGATAAATTTATGTAATGGATTCTTTGTAATTAACAGAGAAAAAAATGTGATTTAAAAAAAAGTAATTTATTTTAAGACTTTTGTGAAAACTATTTTTAGGGCATATTTGATAGTTATATAAATTAAGCGGATAGATTATGATATGTTTATTTTGTTTAAGGTAATGAATATTAAAATTAATTATCTCAAAGGGACATAATGTTTTTTAAAATAAATATTTGTATATAAAATAAACTATTACTAAACTAAGGAAATATAAAATTAATTTCAATTATCTCCATTTGATTTGAGATTTTAAATCTGATAAAACATTAAATATTTCTAATTATTCAACTTGCATCAATAATCCAAGTAGCTTGATTGATAAATTTATTAAACATTCATTTTAACCCAGTTTCTTTATAAAATTTAGTTCAATTTATTTACTAATCATTTGCCAAGTTTGCCACACCATCTGAATCTTAAAACCTAGAACGGATAACCATGTACCAAGGAGGATAGATTTCCTGAGCCATGAGAATGAGCAGGATAGAACAATTCAAGAGAAACAATTACGGGGGAAGGAACGTGAGAGCAACGACACAAAGTTGGCGGAAGTCACCCGAGAGGAAACCACATAAGCTAGAATGTCAAAGGGATCATTCGCTGCAACAACCTAGGTATTTTAAAGAAGAAGGCAAACTCTAAAGTGTTCGAGGTGAAACCAGGTCACTCGAATAAAATGGTAGCGCTAATCTTCACCCTCCAATTATAGAAGCGAATGGGCACCCATATGAGAAAAAGGATGACCATCTAGCATCGCATCGATAATGATATGACGAGAAAGACAAATGGCGACTACTCTTAGAACGACATTTATGATGGGAGAGATGGGCAAAGCATTCCTCAGAAATCATACTCCGCCTTTAAAGTTTCTGACACCTTTTCCTTACCCAAACGACGAAAGGAAACACCTAAAAAAGCATGAGCGTACTGTGCTTGGTGTAAACGAGCCCGTGTAGGAGAAGAGGAAATGTAAAACATGGCCAAAAATAATAACAAACTAACAATTATTATTGGAGAATTAGTTATATGCAAATTTTCATAAATTTTTAGAAATTTTCTAAGATTAATCGGAGTTCGGATGATGAGTTTACGGGGATAAATATATTAGGCGCAACGAAAATCTGTTTTGAATATTCGTGAAGGTGGGAGTTGATTGAGGAATAACTTAGGTTTTAATTAACTTAAACCTAAGTTCAAATTATAAATATTCCAAACAAACCTAAACCTAAGCCTAGCCACTCCTTGCCAATTCTTCCTTTTCTCCTCTTTGCAGTCGCACATCTCTTACTCCCTCCCACGCGATCGTCGCGGCGACCACAATCACTTCCCATCGTCGGAGGTTAGATATGCTCGACGCCATCGCCGGCCGATTCCTCTCACGCGGCTACTGTTCTTCATCTTCCCCGACTCATCGCCGATGCCTCGTCGCCTCATCTCAGTCAGGCAAACGACGACCATCCTCAGCCTATGCTCCTGATCCACTTGTCGCCTCTTTCCTTGTGACTGGGTCTCATTGTCAAAGCAAGCATCGCATTTGATGCCATAGGTCTGTCTCGAACTCCACCTTACCGTCGAGCCGTCGCTATGGCCTAGCTCCATAACCGTCGGCTGTTACTCATCCGGTCATAGGAAGCAGCAACCCCTCGACTCCTCTTCAGCGGCTAGATTGGATATTTGTTGTGGAGGGCAGCGGCTCCTCCGGTGGGTTCCCCTGATTTCCACAACCGGCTCCTCCTCACTCACGGAAAATTTTCACCCTTCTCCTTGCTGCCCAATCTCAAGGTAACGGCTAGCTTAGCTTATATTTTGATCATTGAGTGTTAGATGGCTGAATTGGATCTCAAACAATAGCTGGACAACAACACATCTTCACTCTGATTGTACTCCCTGTTCTTGGTTGTCCTTGTGTATTCACAGAAAGGGGATATCAGAGAAGGGTTTGGATTGAGAGAGAGTTGGTGGCGAAATTGTAGGGACAGCAGCTCCAAGCCCACTTCAACAGACACCTCCTTCTTGTGGAGCTCCAACTTAAGGTAAGTTGTGTATAGAGCTTCACATTTCCATTTGATATTTAGAGATGTTATGTGTACCTAATCAGAAGGATGGATTGAATTTGGATTGAACTTAGGCTAGATCAATTTAAATTATGTGAACAAGATAATCAAACCTAATCAATTAACAAGTTTGATTAGGATTACCTAGATTGGACTCGGGTTACCTAATTAGTTTAGAAATATAGTTTAGCCTTTAGTTGCATTTGTAACTAGCTAAATTATACATATGGATTTCAGGACGTTGATTCGAGACGAGCATCTCGACGTTGGATTTTCTGATATGTTCATCATTTAAAAGGCGAGTATCTTGACTTATCTACGGATATTGTCAGTTGATATGCTTAGTAAACTAGAATTAA
>JBAMIB010000044.1:7653726-7674250 GCA_037177415.1 Kaempferia rotunda | reverse complement strand
TGAGGTTGTGCTTAATAAGCCCAACCAACCTCCCTAAAACTCTCAATGTGGGACTAAATTATTATTCATTATTAATAAGACTAAGTGGAAGAATTGATGGACATCGTGGTTGTCTTTGGTGAAGAAGACTTACAAGTGTTTGTTTACAGAGAAGAACATTACTATGATACCATGTAAAAAAAAATATTCTCACATATATTATCCATGAATAACTGATACACTTTTATACAATGATAATTAATAAAAAAGAAAAAAAAATTATTCTATCAAAAAATAAATTATTCTCAATCAAATTGATTATATCTTTTTCACCAATGATTTTATTGGCTCTCTAACAAAAAAGAAAGATCTACAACTAGTTTATTGATATAATTTATAATTATTAGATTTATAAATATATAATACATTTTATTTTTATTGAAAATAATAATTATATGTATATCATCAAAATTCAAAAACATGTTATCAACATAAATAGCAGTGAATTGTTTTATATAAAACATTAGAAAACCTTTTTCTAGTAAACAATTATGGTAAAATACTACGAAACATTAAAAAATTTACCATTGAGTGGGCGTAGACTCAGTGGGCGTTTGGTATATATTTGATAATGAGAATGGTAATGGGGTTGATTAAGGGGGGAATGAGTTTAACGATAACCTATGATGTGTTGGTTATAAAATTGGGGGTATGAAACTCATATTTAGATTCCGATTCCCGTTTATCAAGTATCAAGAATGAGAATGAAATATATTTCATTCTCATTTCAACCTTCTAAAACTATCTACCAAGCGCCCCCTCAAACTACCTGAGTGATCTACTAAATCCTATTGTAACAAAAGTTATTACAGTAATTTTTGTGTTTACCTATCATATTTTTATATTTGTCAATTATACTATCTATTAAACTACATGAGTGATCCTAGAGCCGCTGTGAGAGTAAAATACCCCCTCGTGATTATTTGTATGTATCTAATCGGGAGTTGATGATACTGACCATATGGAATAAACGCTATCACAGTTTGTTTCAATTATACTATTATACCTTTTGATCTTGTTAAGCTTGCGCGTTCCATATCGGCATTTAACTTTGCCCCAATTCAAATCTTTCCTTGTCTAGTTAGACCTCTCGGATAGCATGTGATATCCAATTAGATCTGATCCTTAATTTTGAGAATGGTGAAAAGATGTTCATTTAAAAAAAAATGAAAATGGCACTCAATATATTTTTCATCCTAAAAATATTTTCATTTTAGTATTGTTGTATCAATTATTAAATATCTACCACAACATATTTAAATAAAATAAATAAATCATTTTAATATAATTAAAATTACAATAAAATTATTGTAGCAACGTCTATTTAATAGGCAATATAACAATGTAGCAATTATATCAGATAGTAATTGTACTATTTTATTAAGATTTTGAATCCTTTATTAATTAATTTGATGAAGCTAAAATTAAATTATGTTAATATTTTTTTTCTTTTGACATTAAAATAATTTTAAGATTTATTAGTAATTTCAATCAAGGATCTATAGTTCAAAACTCAGTTGCGTACATTATTAAAAAAATTTCTTATTAATTATATATAATGTAAGACTTAGTTGTGACGTACTATTAGAATTTTTTCAGTTAATTAATCATGGATCTAGAGTTCGAGACTCAGCTGCGGCGTATTATTATAAATTTTTCTTATTAATAGGTATTCATGCATTATATTAAAGCTTATTAGTAATTTTTTTAATATTTTTTATGTAAAAAATAAGAGTAATGATACACAACGTGAAAACACAACGTGAACGCAACGTGAATGACGTGGACATCCATGATTGGCTAACCGATTGGCTACTTTCCTTCATTTTGACGAGTTAACTGGCTCAAAAAAAAACATAGGAGAGAAGAAATAGTATCTATCAGTTAATCATGGATGTCCATGTCATTCACGTTGCGTTCACATTGTGATATATTACCATGGTTATTTTTAGTCTCACATCTTAGAATTAACAACACTGTGAATGGAAATACTTCTATAAATATCTTGGATCAACGATATTAAAAACACATATCTTTCTCGGCCTATTAGTTGAGATAAGTGTATTACCTATAACTATTTTAATATCCGATATAAAAAATTAAATTAAATTTTTTTATAGAGAAATAATCCCATTACTTCATGGGCTTAACATGCTTATTGATCCAGGTACTAATTTACCTGTATTCATATATTATATTGCATGTAATATTTTTTAAATGACTAATTGTTATAATAGTTTTAATTAATTTTTGATAATATTAAAATCATTTTGATTAAGTTTTGATAAATCGATAAATGTTTTTTGTTATCAATTTTGTATATACAATATTTTATATCAATTGAATTTTAAAATTAATTTATTTTAATATGATAGAGTAACTACTCGTTTTTTTAAGCATGCAGCCTTTTTATTTTTTTTAATCTAAAATTAGCCATTAAAAAAAAAATCTTTAATCAATTTGCAACATAAGTTTTAGTTTTTAGGCCGTAATATCAAGGACGTTTTTTTCCCTGAGTGAAAAGGGTGCCCCGGCTACCAGGCGGACCTGACTACACTTAACTATATACTCAATATTATTATCTTTTATCATATATATATATATATTAAATTTCAAATAAATCATATGTTAAAAAGTGATTTGTTTATCCCAATGCTCCCGTCAATCCATCTTTAGACTAATACGGAGGAGGTAAATCACGGATGATTACTAGCCATTAGTACAAATAATCAAGGTATAAATGAGGTATATGCTCTGACACGTTGAATTTCGACCTCAACAAGACATTGTGATAACCTTCTATGTCTTAATCATCACACCACTCTGAAAGGATAAATTTTGAATCAGTCAAGCACATTGTAGTAAATATAGTTTTATGACTATTATAAATGTTATAGTAGGTATTGTTTAATTAATGACCACTATAATTTAATCCCTTTAAAAATTATTACATATATATTTAAATTATTCATCTAATATTAATCTTTTAACCGTTACTAAATCGAAATTGTTCTCATTTATAGTTGTTATCTTCAACAAAATTATAATAATTATGAAAGTGTAATTATAATATTTATTGATTCGGGGTCAATATCCGGTCAATAAAAAGACCGAGTCAGCATTAAAATCAAGGTAGAAGCCAGGTCAGCAGGTCAACAGAAGAGTCAGGTAAGCATCCCTTGAATCCGACCAGGCAGCATGGCCGGTCAGACGCCACGCCCGGCCAGGCAAGGTGGCCGATCGGACTCATCCGATTTGGTAGTTTCATAACTCAGTGATGATATGATGGCCGGTAGGTGAATCAGATCGTCAAGGTCAAGGTTCCATCATCAGAAGAAGATAGCCTACATGGAGCATGCACTTCAATAAGTTCAACCATTGAAGACCCGCTCCGAATATAAAGACCAGTCGGCGGAAGTTCAACCGCCCAGGTCATTAATCGATTGGATCGCATGGTTGAGCAACCATGACAATATCGTCCGATTGGCCAAAGAAGACAAAGAATCCTCCGTCGCCTAGTGTAACTGCCTGTCAGAGAATATTCCTAGACCGTCCGGGCTGCCAAAGAAGACAAAAGTCCGTTGTCGCCCAGTGTAACGGCACGTCAGAGAATATTCCTAGACAGTTGGTAAACCTATCAGAAAGTGACACATGGCCAGAGAATAATGCGCGGCCCAAGCCCAACATGGAGAGAAATTGATGTGTGTCCGCCAGCTGTCAGGTGTATTCTCACCTATAAATAGCCCTCGATAAGAGGGTCAAAGGTACGCTTTTCATAAGCAGTCTACTACGCGGAAGCTCTGCTTCTCTCTCCACTAAACACTCGGACTAACTTGAGCGTCGGAGGACCAGACACGGGGCGGCGATCCCTGTTTGATCGGCTAACGTTCCCGGTCCGCTGAGTGTGTGTAGATTCATTCCAACTGTTGTTGAGTGATCTATCGACTGATTCTCGTCCCCGAGTGTTGCCGAGCGGAGGAGGTCATCGCCGTCTCTTAGCCGAGTGTCGCTGGCTCCATGTCACCAACTTCCTCGTCCGACCTGCGCCGAGTGCTCCACGGTGTCCGGCCGGCCGTCTTCCAGACAGGATTAATATGTAATCCCCATCGTTGAAAAAAATGTTTCTAAATTGAATTTGAAATTTAGTTATTTATAAGAAAAAAACCTGTTTTATCAAATAAATTATGAGATTAATTTATAAACGATCATTAAATGTCTAGAAGGTAGGAAGAATTTTCCCATTGTAATAAATTTCTCTGTCAACTAAGCAACTTGTGGGAACACGACATTAACTACTTTTTTTTTATAGCCCATATAAATAGTTTTTTGAACTGATTAATATTGGAGGTGATCGGTCCAACTTTACAGAAATTCTCTTATATACCATAAGAATAAATCGGAAAGCGCAAATGAACGCCTATCTAAATGACCAACTTTCTTAAGCTTGATTCTCCCTCTAGTGAGAAGCAAGAGGGAGAATCTCTTAAGCTTACTTCTCACTAGAGGGAGAATCTCTTACAGTGTGTCATAGTTAAGACTCGAATTTTATATCAATTGGTTATCTATTAGAGGGCATAAACCATGACCTTAGCGCGACATTAATTACTTCTAGAGCAAAGGTGATAAGTGCTCACCTCAAACGCCTCAGTATCACTGACCCAACTAGATATAGATAGGTAATAAGATATATTATGGGGACTTTTTTGCTCTAGTAAAATTGCTCTTGCATGTGAGAGGGTTATATTCACTTATAGCCTGTTTGAAAACCCATGGAATTGAATTCCTTCTAGAATTGAAATTTAATTTCATAGTTTGGTATTACTTTTCAATAAGGAATTAGCAGGGAATTGTATTCCAATTCCCTGCTAATTCCTTAAATCAATTCACACCTCTTTAAGTGTGAATTATGAAGAGAATTAGAATTCAATTCCCTCAAATAGTTAAAATGACCATTTTACCCTTCACTTTCTCTTCTCTTCTCACGCTGCTTCTTACCCCACGCACGCGCTTCTCTCGCCGAATCTTTTCTCCCGCAAACCCTATCTAGAACTCGCTCCTCGCCGCTGTCCAGATACTGCCGCCGTTGACCAATAGAGCTCAAGCACGCCTCCACCGCCGCATCATCAAGCGAAGATTTCATGCATTCGATGACAATGGTTCAAAATGTAGAATTATCTGGCTTATGATATCTCTTTCCATATTGTATCATGCATTCGAAGCTAATTCTACACTCTAGGTAACTTGAATTTGTTATTAAAATGATAAAATGATATTTAATTTATAAGAATATTAATTTTTATGGAAAATGATAAAATTATAAGAATTTAATTCAATTCTGTTATTTACCAACTATTCTAAATTAAAGAATTCAATTCAATTCTGTTATTTACTAACTCATTCTAAATCAAAAAATTCAATTCAATTCAATTTAGGAATTTAATTCCTAATGAAATTCAATTCAATTTCGTCACTTAAAATCTTTCCAAACGGGTGCTAGTAATTTGCACTTATTGAAAATTGAGATAAATTTATATGGATAAATAACAGATAAAAATTATTGTGAAATGTAATAAGAAAAACTACGAAACCGAGACACTCTGTCGAAAGTAAAAATAAAGGGTTTAAAAGCAAAATTTACTTATACACAGGTAAGATGGCACGTCCATGTCCTCACGTGCAATACACGTGTTCGGCTCTTGGTAGGGATGTGAGTCAAGTGACGGCGTAGGGTCTCCGTTTCCGAAGAACGACCTCGGCTACCATCGTCCGCTGCCAATCTTGCTTGCTTCTCTTCTTCTCCGAAACGAATTCCGGCCGACAGCGCCGGTGATCGAGGCTCGTGTTCGATTTCTACATCCCGGATCCTGTCGCAGCCGGTACCGGATGCTGCTGGAGCACTGGATCGAGTCGCCGTCTCCGTCGTCGTGATCCTGCGATGGGATCGAGGAGCGTTGGCTGGCTTACTCTGATTTCTGGCTGCTGCAGCTGAGATGCGCCCAGATCAGGCAGGAAATTCTCCATCGTTCCTCGACGGAGACCGCGCGATCTCGGAATTTGAGACCCCAGGGCCCCTCCTGTTCCTCCCCTTGCTCTTCATCCAGGGGGGAGGAATGGATCTCTCCAAGGTCGGGGAGAAGATATTCAGCTCCGTGCGATCCGCTAGATCTCTCGGACTTATTCCCTCCTCCTCTGATCGGCCCGAGGTGAGTGCGAGCTTGGTCTGCTCGAGATTATTGATTATCGCCTTACATTTTTAAATTTGCTCAGTGCCAGTTGAGTTCATCGCGCAGAATGAGGATTTTTAGTTGATTTTTTTTTTTCTTTCCTTTCGGCTAGATATTGCTGATTGAGTTTCCTATTTTAACTCCGAGCGCTATGCTTAGGATGCCGAAGACAGCCTCCAAACCATTTCCCAAATCCTCTACTTCGAGAATGGCTCTTCTACCTTATCTGAGAGCCGCGCCTTCCTATGTCCCCTAGTCGCTCCCACGTTTCTTCCCTCACTTTCACCTGTTTGGAATGGCGTACTCCCTTCCATCCACCCGAATACGAATGATTCTTTCTCATGCAATTCTATGGCTCTAAATACGCTCGGGTTACAAAATATCTAAAGTCCATACACTTCTATTAATTGCCAATAAACTCATGCATAGCTGAGAAAAAAATTGAGCCCAGATAGGCATGATAGTATAGAGCTCCGGCTGTGATGAATTTGAACAATAACTCATTTGATCGTTGTAAGTGCAGAGTCTCATCAAATGAATTAGTAAGAATGTATTATTTTTCTGTATCAAGAGACATGTTAGTTTTGGGTCCATTAGCACATGAAAGAGACACCCTCGCTAAGTCCGTGTATCTGATCTAGTATTTTTGTTAAATAATTCAGTGAATTCCTATTGGTCATTTCTGTAGAGCTCTCGGTTTGGTGATTCTGTTATGAAGTGCAAAGGTTCTCTCTCTCTCTCTCTCGTTTTCAAACAATACATACTTTTCCCTGTGCACAAATCCTAATCAGTTCATCTTTCATATGACATAGTCTAACTCTAAACTGGTTTGTAGTTTTTGATGGATCATTCTATATAACAGTTTAATTCTCTCAAATCTAATCAGGAAGTTAGCAATTCAAAATATGGGTCTTATTTTTTGCTAGAGTTTATCCAGTATCTGTGTGCTGTCTTTTTTCTTGAAAACAAAACTGCTCCAAGATGTTTCATATATTATTGTTTCTATGATTCAGGTTCCTGCTAGAGCAGCAGCTGCAGCTGCTATTGCTCATGCTCTTGCTGCCATACCACCCTATCAAAAAGTTAATACACTATCAAGCTCAGAAGAATCCGTATCAATTTATAATAGCAAATCTATTGATGATCTTGAGGAGGAGTTCTATGAAGAGGTATGTTTTTTCCTGCATTGTGATTTGTTCTTATTTATATAAATTCCAAGAAGTCTCAACCTGGGATCTGAAATGTTGACAACCCATTTATTCTATTTAATATTATTGTTATGCAAGGTAGACATGCATATTTAAACACTTATCAACTTTCTTCCGGTCTTCAATAACTATCATCCCATTTCCAATTATAATTTAGGTTCTGTATGTCCTAAAAAGCCAGGATTCCTGACTAGATTGGTAAATCATCAAAAAGTAACATGGTAAAGTAATTTAAGATGTCAATATCGTCCAAATTAAGCATTTCAATTTAGTTATAGATCTTTGGAAAATGATTTAGACTAGAGGAATATGATAGTCTATTTATAAAACCATGGAAGAACTATATTTTCCTTCCCTGAAATGACAAATAAATTTGACAGGTTTGGGTCAAAAGGAAACCCAAGCAATGGGAAGCCAAGTGTAGATGGTTGCTTAACTCAAATAACTGCTGTCAGAAATTTGATTGAGCTGTTTCCTGCACCTTAAGATCATTGATGAGAATAAATGTGCTTGTCACTTTTTTACTAGGAATGATTTATGAGATATGGTATGGATTAGTCAATGAGGAAACAAACTCATAAAAAAGTTTAGCTAGCAAAGATGAGGATGTTATGATCAAGAACAGATGCAAGTAGACGGGGGGTGGGGGTGGTTCCCTCTCCCTGCATTCTAAAAATCTTTTATAAAATATGAAATTTTTGTTATAAAATATGAAGTATTAATATTTCTTCCCAATCCTTATTTTTTGGCCCTGCCACTAGCAGAGATAAAAGTATACAATCAAGAAGTAGTTAGCTCTAGTAGATGATAAATAGAGATAAAAGAAATCCAATGATATTGCCTTGTTTAAAACAATGATAGAATCGATGATTACATAAGTGTTAGGAATGAAGGCGTGTGAGCTAAAAGAAGATAAAGGAAAAATCTATGTGTCACAATTTTGAGTGATTTGAAACACTTGGGCAGTACTAGCAATATAACCTTACACAGGCTTCATGGCGGGATAGAACTATACACCTACTTTCAAGTAGTTGGAACTTGTCTATTCTTGAGAATCATCATGAAAGAATTGCTACTTTGGTGCTGGAATTTATTCTAATAACAAGTTAAAAGATTTGAAAGCCTCCAAAATGCTTTAATGATGAGTTTTTACTTCTAACTAGAGTTCCCAAATTTGTGGACGCAAAGGCCTCCAAACTGCTTTATTGTCCCCTTGGATGCCATAAGTGAGCTCGTGTGAGGGCTAACCAATGACTATGAGATTTTATTTTGGTGAAATCAAGGGAATTTGTTATCCACTGTTGTAACTTGTAACTATTAGTTCCATTTACTTTTAATTGTAAGTTCAATTTGCTTACGGTTTGATATGGTGTAACACTTTCTCATCTCATGTTAGTATGCTGAGTCTTGTTCATTAGGCTGGCTCTTCTCTCCATATCCTATGGTGAATGCTCCAGTTATGGTCATCTTATGGTTTAAGCATCAGGCTTTCCCTTGAAAGACTAAATCACTTTGCTTTGATACTATTTTCTCTTAGTACATACATTATTCACATTTGTTTGAGTCATGATGTCCTCCTGTCCTTGTTCTGCTAGTAATATTCTAATGCAATAATGCTTATTTACTATTAATTCCTTTTGTAAGTGGCTAAATGTTAGCTGTGTTCTCTATGAGCAAAAAGAAAAAGGTATGATGATTTTGTCTGCAGGATTTTGATCCAATTGGATATGTCCTGGAAAACTTGCCAGATGAAGAACTTGATTCTATCTACTTTGATAAAAAGGTTGGTTCGTTCATGTATTCATTTTGTTGTTTAGATATTTGAAAATTTGCCTCATAAAAAAAAAAGATTTTGTTAATTTACTGATAACTTCTGGGATCATTAATATTATTACTCCGTTTGTTATATTTTTGTTATTCTTTTATCAATTGTACTCTTTATGGCATTGAGTATAGTTTTCCAAAGCAGGCAGCTTGTGCTTGGGTCATTTCATGGTTTTATACAGTATATGAATGCATATCCATTCCTCAGTAATGAATATCTTTGAAATAATAATAGTAATTTACAGACCAGTTAAATATTCAGTTGTTGTAAACATTTGATATGTCAATCATGGTTGTCCAAATACAACAACAACCAAGCTTTAACCCACTAGGTGGGGTCGGCTAATGGTTGTCCAAATCCCTTTCCGATTTAGGATGAATCATTGACTTACAAACTTGCATCGTACAATCAGATTGAATGATCGTGTGGCCTACAATTTAGTTAAAATTTAAGTTCTATACAAATATAAGTTGTGGTTTTAAGTAGTGGGATCAGACATCCATTCTTTTCATTGACGCAGAGAAAAAATTGTTTTTGGGCTGAATATTTGGTCCAGATTAAAGATGCTTGACTTTGGTTCTCGTGTATACCATATATCACTGTCAAATGAACTTTTGAAATAATCTGAAGTATAAGGAAAATAAATCATGCCATGTGTTTGTTGAACTTGTATTAGTAGTCCATATGTATCACAGATCTGTATAGTTATATGGCTGCTATTTGAGCTCAACATTCACTGATTCTGTTTTGATATGCTTTCATGTTTATTTTATTTTCTACTTGCCACTCCTGTAATACATGTTTTCTATTATATATTTTTCCTGTTTATGGGCATTTTTACAACCTCCTGATTTGGTGATTTTTTTTTCTGATACTGTAGTCAACCCTTAGGTTGGCACAACTTGATAAGATATCAGAGCAGCTATCACATCATGTCATGGAGCACCATGAAGAGATGGGTATGTTTCTGGACTCTAGGATAGTAAGAACGATGCTGATCTTTCATTTATTTTTCATACAACTGAAGATACACATTACTTTCAGCAGAACATAGTTTTATATTGTCTATGTCTTTGTATCTTATTTTGGATCCATAAGCATCATGGCGTTGTAAGTTGCCAAATGATAAAGTGGTCCTGGTTTCTTTGAAATCACAATAGGCGGAACTAAATAGAGTTAAGAATCCAAGGGCTTCAGCGAGCCATCTACACTTCAGTATTAGCAATTTAGCACTAGCAATTGTACATGACAAATATCACACATATAAATAGTCATATTTTCACTTTTGGAGAGTCATTTTAAATTTAGATATGCTCGTGCTAGATTTGAAATATCATTTTGAGCTGGGATTTAGATCCTTGATTGGAACGATTTGGTATCGGTGTTGTGTTGACACGTGGTGCTAGAGGCACCAAGAAAAGGAAGGAATAAGGGAGGAAGATTTGTGTTGCCATCTCTGTGCTCTCATGACAAGTTGCCTCTGTTGTGAATTCTGTGTAAAATTGTAAACTTCTTGAGGCCTCATGGCAGCCTAGCACACTTTGCAGGGAGTTGCTACTGTCATTGTGGACATCATGCAAAGTTGCTACCTGTATTAGGATCTTGATGAAGTATTGGGTGAAGTTGTCACCTTCTCTGGATTCGCGGAAAACTCACACACTTACACAAAGTTGTTGTTGTCAGTCATGGTTTCAAGCTTGTTCAGCATGTTGGTTGGCTGATAGAATAATAAGTTTTGCCTACGTCAATTAGCATAGAACAATTTTTAAAATCTTGCGCTTATGGAAACTAAATTTTATTAGACACTGGACAAAGTTTTCTTTATTGGAAAATTCTGCTTTTTCTAAGCATGTTTTCTCGGTATGATATTTTTCTTGATTTATTGTGTTTGTTTTACAATGATATGAATTAACTTAACCTATTTCTTAAGCGCACTTTAAAATTTTCTCTTGATTCTTCTTTGGTCAGTGAAGGGAATGCAGTTAGTGACTGAGCTGGAGCAAGATTTGAAAGTTGCGAATGTCATCTGCATGGTAGCTATATGAAGAACATACATTTGTTGTTAGTTATGTTCCTTGCTTAAGTCTGCTGAAATGATATGATGTTTATTTGCATGTCCACTCTTATAGAATGGGCGGCGACACTTAACTTCATCAATAAATGAGGTTTCAAGAGATCTTGTTGTCAATAAAATGTCAAGAAAGAAACAAGCATTACTGGTTGGCATCTAATGTCTTTACTATTTCTTCCTTTTCTGCAAACTTCTTTTTGACATTGTTGCCACTTATCACTGACAAGAAGGATTTTTGTTTAGAAGTTGTTGGAATGTTTTGCTTATATGACTTATCTTCCTATTTTCAATTATGTAAAATGGCAATCTGTATTAGTAGTGTAATATAACTCTGTGGCTGCAGCATTTATTTTTGATTAACTCTGAGGATTTCAAATAAGGAAATCTTGTTTTAGAAAATAAATCAAAGGACTTGTCATTGATTGTGTCATTTCCTTGTTCACTGTTTCATCTTTTTTATTTAAAATTCAAAAACTCAATACAATTTAAATGACCTTAGTGGCGGGTCCCTCACATCTTTGAAAGACGGAAAGATTGTTATAGTTTACCTGAATCAAGGTTTCTTACATTAATAAGATATTTATCATCTCCCATTATGTCTGGAAGTCTTCATGTTAGTCCATTGTTGATCTCTCCATACTTATATTTCTTTTTTTTCACATCAATTATTATTGCTATTAAAATTTCTTATCATTTTGTACACTTTGTTTGATATTCTAGGCCATTAATTTTTTGTCAGATTGTTAGATGACATTGTATAATTGAGTCATCCTTGTGTTCATATGTGCTGCAGGATATGATCCCAATTCTTACAGAACTTTGTCGTTCAATAGACATGCAGATGGACCTAGAAGTTATTGTTGAAAATGGAAAGTACTGTCAGGGGGTTTGATATTCTAGGTTTTCATGGTGTTATCCTGTTCCATGCTTAAATTTAAATTAGAAGTTCTTATGCTACAAACACAACCTCTGTGTGGTTATCTTATCTGAATAATTTTCCTTCTTATGACCTGGCCGTTGTCCTGTTACAGGCATTTCAGTTGTTACCTGAGTATCTGCAAATTTTAGATAATTACTCCGAGCTTTCTGTTATTCAAGAGATGGGAAATGGAGTTGAGGTTAGTTTTCTTTGCAAGTTCATTTGCCAAATTCATTTGGTAACTTGTTTTACTTCTAACCTTTTGGCTTAGAAGCGTATAACTCATTTATTGCATAATCATTTTGAGAACAATAAAGCAAGTGGTAACAATTAAGGCAATGATTTTTTTATAATTGGTATAAATTCAAAATTGTGCAACGAGAAAAGTTTGGTGGTTGAAAGTTGAAACCCAGGTACAAAGTTCTTCAGTGGTTGTTATTGACACCTTTAAAACTCTAAATAGTGTGAAAGTAAAGGCTTCCATTGAAATTGTACTACTTCTGATCTTTCAGCTGGTTTACTGCTTTGACTGTATTACTAAAAGGATTGGATTGTTTAGGATGCAAAATATTTGGTTGAAATTTCACACAATATACTACTATAGTTTTGATGGTTTCAAAGAAACTGAAAATTGGAACCAATACTTGTCCTTGGTGGATAAGGCTGAATGAATGCCAATACCATAAAATGAGAAAGTTAGAGATATGATCTAGTGTACTAATTTTCTGTTTATTCTAGGATATCACTTCATTTAATGATTCAACAATGGTAAAACCTGATAACATGTGATTCATTGTGAGCACAAGCTCTTCTTTCTTGGACTTAGTTTTGGCAATAATGTAGATGTACAGTTAGAAGTACTTGTAATTTCTCTTTTCTATTGTATCCTTCTCTTTGCATGATAATTTGACACTTCATGCCTATATGTCTGCAGGCTTGGCTTGGTAGGACAATTCAAAAGCTAGATTCACATTTGCTGGGTGTTTGCAAGGCATTTGAAGAGGAAAGCTATGTAACTGTTAGTATCTGACAACTAAGTTGTATTTCTTTCAATAATTTCTTTTTTCAGCTTCCCTAATGTTTTTCTCTAAGTTTTTCTGTATTTTTGTAAATTATCTAATGTAATGCTGACATTCTCGACCCAACAAATTAGCATAGTTATTATTTTACATTCTTTTATCACCAAGAATCATATATTTATACCTTCGATTAGAGTACTGATAAAAAACCCTTTTGTAGTATGAGCCAAACTATTATTATTATACTGACTTTCATTTTTCATCTTAACTTCTTGCCAAGTGGGCTTTCCTTGTTCAGGCACATTGCTAATGTATGTATATGAATTATATAAATGCCCAATAGGTTTCTTGTTTCAGACTCACTTACAATGATCTGCATTCACTGTAAGTTCATACCACGGTGAGGTACATTTTCTGAATTTTGGAATGTTACTATTTTTTCAATGTAGTGCAATATAATACAGTGAGAAATCACATGTAACTATTGTTGGAACAAATGATAGAGGAAATGCAATATGCAGGTGTCTATAGATCCAGTTCAAGGGAAAAAACTAGAACATACTGGTGTGAAAATTGAGCTCCTTGGTCAAATCGGTATGCTTCAGTTTATCGATTTGCAGACATGCCTGGTTTTTGCACACTTGTTTTCCCCTATCGTTTTTGTTTGAAACGACAAATCCAAATTATAAATGACACTTTTTGTGCTTCCCATAATTAGAACCACGGCATGTCCATCTAATCTCCCAGTTTAATTTGACTGTGATGCTTAGAAACATTGAGAATCCTCTGCTTGCTTTAACCTTGAGGTACAAAAAGGTGAACAATGAACTGGTACTTGTTTCTCTAATCTCCTGGGAGAATTTTCTATGACAGAATTTGATTAGTACTTAAATTATGGTTCCACCCATTTTGATCAGTTTTAGTTTTGTATCATGTTTGTTTTAATTGTTAGTTATTTTATCTTACATTGATCTATCCTAACTCTTTATATAAACAAAGGTGCTGGTTTTTAACTCCTATGATTACATTTTTCAGTCTAAAGCAGCATATTCTACTTTGCAGTTTCAAATTAACATTCCTCTAAACTTATGTCATATTAAATAACTGGATAGTTCATACATCACAAATTCTCTGTTAACTATTGTTAAGTGTTAAGGTTAGGACATTGGACTTTTTGAGTTTATGTTTTCTGTATTTTCTCTTCTTCACTATTCTTTCTGTTTTCTTAGTTTTCTTGTATTCTTGCAGAGCTTTATTTTGACAGAGGAAACTTTTATGACTTCACCTCTCTAGGTTTGTGGATATTTGACCTTTCTTGTGTCCGTTCTATTACAAACTCTTAAAGTGGATATTTCACTTTTCTGGTATCTGTTATATTGCAAAATCATCAAGCGTATTATTAGGCATTATATTTGCATGCATGGATTTGCCTTAGGTGCGTTTAGGCTTCTCATTTAAACTTAGATCTAGTATTTGTGTTGTTCACAAGCAATAGTTGAAGTGTTGATATTGAGTTTGAATTAGTAGACTTGCTATATATCGACCTGTGAGAGTATGCATTTATGGTTTTTTATAAGTTGTAAAATATTTAGTTGTAAAAGTTATTGCTTATGGCAATATGTTTAGAATATTATTGTTTGGAAGGATAAGAAATTGATTCTATTTCTATATAAATTTTCTTTGTCTATGTGCTCTTTTAAAACTTAGGTGTATTTTTTTAACTTCTGTGCAAGATTAGATTGTATAGGCACTTAAAAAAGATTAGTGATAGTCTTGGCAATATTGCATTCATTTCGTTCTTTAATTGACTGGAAAAAATAAACAATGGTATGAACTTGAGAAAGTTTTGTCTAGTGTATGATGTTTACTTGAATGGCTAATATCACACTTACATGATTACTTCAATCAGGTTTGTAAGAAGAGAATTGTTGTCTTATTTTTGTTATTACTCTTTGAGATATAACCATATTCTAAGTACGACCAATTGCATAGGGACAAAGGCTACATGCAAAAGATTAAGTGGTAGGAAAAAAGACTTGTATTTGTAAATATCATAGATAGACTGAAAGAGTTACCCGTAGTAAACTTTTGTTCTTTCTTGTGCCAATTAAAAAGGCCAGTTGAAATTGGCACCTGCTAAGTGCTGAAGCCTATTAACTTCATCAGTCTAAGAACTATTGTTCGAGATCCCAAGTAAAAGAAGATATATATAAAATACAAACTTTGTTTGTTTTCTTCAAGAGAAATTTGTAAACAATAAAATTAAATGAAAATGTTTGCCACCAAGAGATAAGAGAGAAAATTATTGATATCCTCTGCGTTTGTATCCCTATAGAGGAACTTTGACACCTTTATCAGAGTAGTCCTTCAATAACACAAAGAAACTAAATAGCATTCTGAAAAAACAAAAATTAGACAGGAATTGTATCAGTGAGGGTGATTTCTTGGTGGGAGTGAAGAAGCAAACGTGCGGGTCTGATGTAGAGATTGTTAGCTTGAAGAGATGCCAGATATCTGTCATATTCTGGGATGTACTCTGTTGAAGTGTGTAAATGGATGATGCTTCTTTATAAACAAAGACATTGAATGATAGGAGTTTCTTGTTTAGAGCGGAGTATATATATATCTAGACACACATATATATAAAATCTCATTTATTGACTTGAGCTTAAGCTTAACTAGAGTGGCCTTTGTTATAATTTGTTTAGAATACCAATATGGTTACATATGTCAGGGTGTCTGATCTTCTTTAAAATTGTGTACTCAAAACTCTATTAAACTTTTATATATGCAGTGCGTGAGCTTGATGTTCCTGGTGAAATCTATGAAAGGAAGACATTTCCTTTTGAGTTCTCTTCTGTTGAAATGCCTTATGAATCATATAATGGTGTCAATGTCCGATTAAGGTACATATACCCTTTTTCTCTAGAGTCAATATTTTTTAAGTTTATAATAATTGTGAACGAGCATGCATACTGAGTGTTGGAGTTAGTAAATTTGTATGTAAAACTCATTGTAGCCTGCCTTTAATAGTTTTTGAAAACCCTTGGTACAGTATAGCCAAGACATTGGCATGCATAATTATCACTTGTTGTTAAACAAGAAGCAATATTTAGAAATTTCATTTCAATGGTGATTGGCATTATGCTCTGATCATTCTGTATTATCAATGTTTTGTCCTAGAATATGAGAACTGTTGAAAAGGCTAATCATGTTTGATATTCCCAATTGTGCCTTTTCCTTAACACAACCTATATTCATATTTGGCTCAGACAATTAAGATTTTGTCACTTCTCATCTGTAACTTTTAGGTTTTAGATAACAGCTTGGTCAAAGGAAGAAATCTTCGCCCTGTTTTCTCAAGCTAAATTTGACTCTAGCCACTTGTAACAGTGTATTGATAAATTGAAAAATCAAGAGAAGATAAACAGCCAAAGATGACCTCAGCTGAAGCTCAATAAATACTCAGACATATTCTTCTACAAATTTATTTAGCTTGGAATTGTTTCTACCGCCTTGTTTTCATCTCACTCCACATGAGTGAGGATTCAATGAAAAATTTAATCAAAGAACCTTTGTACTTGTTGAGTTATTGGCCTGAACTGCATGATGAGCGTATCCGTTTACACTTTTGGTCTCAATTTTGGCGAAAAAGTATGCAAGAGAAGCAATTTTTTTTGTTGATGATAAAAAAAGAATTGATATGCATGTCATCCATTGTCTCACAGGTATGTTTTGAAAGTGACAATCAGTCGTAATTATGTCAGCAATATTGTGGAGTACCAAGATTTCTGGGTAAAGGCTCTTGATCATGATGTTGGGCATATTGTAGTTTGTAAATGCATCTTATCTTAATTGGAACTCTATGACAATTCCTTGTCAAAATCGAAATGAACTGATGCTTTAAGTTTTGAACTATCAGATGCATGATGTGGAGTCATGGACTGATCAACTGCATATGCATTTCAGCATATATTATGTAACTGTTTGTTTTCCATGTTGTTTGGCATCCCAAAAAATTATGTGATCTAGCTACTAATTTTATTTTAGGATTTTAACAAGACGATGCATGTTCATTTCCAAACACCTGTATTACAGAGCTATTGTCCATTGTCATAGTTTCTATGCTTTTCTTCTTATGTCATGGTTATGCTTTCTTCAAAATCCCAAATTTTCCATGTAGGCATGTACTTAACTTTCTAGATTCTGTCAACTCTCCTTCAAAGCTCACAGGTGAAGTTGCTTGGCGAGAGAGCTGGCAGCATCAGCCATACATCTTCTCATGTCACTGTAGCTTTTTTTCCTTGAGTGAACAAAACTCTCCAATTTTCTGTACCTACAAAATTCTAATCTGTTAATTTTCAAGACAAATTTGACATACTTAAGATGATTCTTATATAAAAGTGGTGATATTGAGATAAAATTTGCAGCTATTTTCCATTTTTTATTTTATGACTATGGTTTGGCATAAGTTTGTTTCATGATGATATGCTAGCGAGTAGCAGCATCAAGATATTATTAAGATGTTCCCTAATTTTTCTTGAAAGTTCTCTTTAGTAAACTTAATACTTCCCTTGCCTTTTCATACTCTGACTCGTTTCATTTCAATGGTTTTTTTGCTTCAGGTTCGCAACTATAACCCAGCACCCACAATTAACAATAGTATCAAGGTCTGTGGTTGAATAACTTTGTATTATTATCTCTTCTCACCATCTTATAGTGTATGATACAAATGTATGCAATTTGATTAGGGTTGTATTCTATGGTAACAATTCTACTAGTTGTCTTTTTCTCCCTCAAAAACTGATTTTACAGTATAGATTTTTAAATCCTTCCCCTCTATGTCGTGCGGTAGTAATTCCTGTTTTTAATCTTCAATTGGTTTCAAACAGCACATAAAAGTATCTTTGTATGAAATGTGCAAATTGGTAGTTTCTGAGCATACCTAACTTTTTTGAGCTCGATGATTAGTTGTTTTTTCTAAGTTGCTATGGATAGTGGTGCAGATGGAAGTTGGAATTGAAGACTGTTTACACATAGAGTTTGAATACAACAAAAGCAAGTAAGTTCATATCTATACCAAAATCACATTTTGCATTGCATGTTCTCATAATATCTCGTTTACTTATGTGAACTCTCTGAAGGTATCATCTCAAGGATGTCATAATTGGAAAAATCTACTTTCTTCTTGTGAGAATAAAATTAAAGAATATGGAATTGGAGATCAGACGTAGAGAATCAACTGGTTCAGGGCCCAACACTTATGTTGAGACAGAGACACTTGCAAAATTTGAGTTAATGGATGGTGCCCCAGTTAGAGGTATACATGACTTCAAAACATTGTGCTATACTTTTTTTTTTTCTGTTTCCTAAAGCTTTGGTTTGTGATTAGTCTTGTCATCTTCTCAGACTTTTCTAAGGCTGAACATATATTATGCTCGTATATTTTTAATATTCAAATGTTGGGAGAATCTAGCAATTAGAGTACATTATAATCAGAAACATGGAACCACTTCAACATGTGCCACTTTTTGTAAAGTCTTGCCTTACTTGATGGTTCCCTTTTTTTTTTACTACCATTATCATTGTTAAGTGGGGCTTGAACATTTTGAGTCAATTATTCCTCACATTCGAAATGAGACTGAGAGGAATGCTTTTGATATTTTTGGCGCACACTGTTTTTATCTGATCTTACCAATCCAATTGGTGCTAACCACGCCTCTTCCCAGATTCGAGTTTCAAGGCTTTACTTTTGGCAACAACTTGTTTTATAATTACAAACTTTTTAGCAGACCAATTTTCATTTCTCATTGTATTAGTCACACTAGTTTCAATCAGTCATGAATCATGTTGCCAATTGAAGTATCTTGTCTAATTGTTCATAGTTTTGGCACTTTTGAAGAACTGCTTTGTCTTATTGTCTAATGTGATCCATTCGACCAATGTTGCAGATATATCAATCTTAACTGTAAACCTAGGCTTGATCATGATTTGTTAACCTTGATGCCGAAGAGACATTAGCATCAGACGGAACCAAACATAATCGAAGATGCATGTTTCATAGTTACCTTCTTTGTCAACCTATCATATATTATTCTGGAAGTTTTTTTTTCTTCCAGTTTTAAAGAAAAAAAACGTTACTACGTATATTTGCTACAAATGTTTGTTTTTAATTTATCTTTCTGTAACCTTGACTTATTATTATTTTTTCCCCTTAGGAGAATCAATCCCTATAAGATTGTTTCTGAGCCCCTATGAGCTAACACCTACATATCGCAACATCAACAACAAGTTCAGTGTTAAATATTTCTTGAATCTCGTTCTTGTGGACGAGGAGGATCGGCGATATTTCAAGCAGCAAGAGATCACTGTGTACCGCCTTCAGGACGCTCCTTGAGTTTTATCATTGCAAGAAAAGCATATATATGGCCTTGTACAAGGGATAGCTTCCGATTTCCTCATGGTCTTCACAGCTTTCTCATGAATAAAAGTCATACTTTGTAAGGAAACGACTGAGCCACTTATTTGTGAATTTTAAGGTTTCTTTCTTACTATCGTTGATGTATTCCTTAGTCGAATCCTGTGGTTTTTTATTGTTCTTTTGCCAGGCCAAAAAAAAAAAAAAATCCTAGAAAACACTGGTTTCGATTGAATGCTTGCGTGTTGGGTAGAATAAGATGGCATTTGGGAGCTGCTGCCTTTTCTTTGGATACACTCTGTAAAACCAATCGACAATAATTTGTACGTTTCCTTTTTAGTTGTGTACTTTTATTCACTTCAAGTAAAATCTTGCTTGAGAATCCATCTCCTGGAACATGGTCACTAACTCTGAAGACAACATAGGTGAAACGTGCAAGTTGGCTCAGTCGAAAGCACGAGTAAAGAGCATTTTGGTAGACCCTAAACTGAAGATTTATTACAAACGACTCCCCGAACCACATCCTATTTAACTTGATATATCCGTGAACAAAGCTCAAGCACCACCAGCCATGCGATCAACCGGTTGCTTAAGATGCAGTGGCGCAATGGATCCAGTACCACCTCTGCCATCCTTCATGAATGGCGTCGCCGGCCGGCAACAAAATGGAAGAGCTTCACCATCTTCTTCAGGTATACTACTACTACACTCACAACTACCAAGTCCGGATCGTCCTCATTCGGTACATAGTATAATACTTCTCTTTCTGTTCCTCTCTGAAAGAGCCATAACATGTGACTC
>JBAMIB010000044.1:7608943-7646211 GCA_037177415.1 Kaempferia rotunda | reverse complement strand
AGTTTCATATTAATTCGAAATAAATAAATATTTTTTTAGAATGAAATGAAATTTTAATATAAAAAAATTCATTTGAGTAATAAAAAATCAATTTTTAAATAGAAATCGAATTATTTGATTTTTTTTATCTGTCAATTAAGCAAATGTAAAATGGAAAAAGAAGTCAAGATCAAATTAAATTGCTTTGAAACTCGAGAAGCTTCTGTAGTGAAAAACTAGTAAAATAATTAGGGAGTTTGGTTTATATGTTTTTTATTTTTATATTCTATAAAATGTGTATTTTTTAGAAAATAGTGTTTGGTTTGTATTTTCCATCTCTATCTTCTAAAAAAAATACATAGCATTTTCTAGAAAAATAGTGAATATCAAAAAGTCATTTTTTATTTTTTAGAAAATTACATATTTTTTTAAAAATAAAAATTAAAAAATATGTAAACCAAACGCCCTCTTAATTATTCGTATAAAATTATATAAATTAATTCACAACCAGAATAAAATGATTTAGATATTTATTATTAATTAATTTAAAATCAAATGGTTGAGGATTTTATGTCGTGTTAGCGAGTGACGTGGATATTTCGCTGCGTGCCATATTTGATTCGGATCTCGCAGTCAGCTGCCGCGCACGTGGTTAAATGTGTATTGGGCAAATCCATTGAGGCACGTGGATTTGAAGAAACACAACAAAATACCAATATTAAATTTTTTATTTTATTTGCAAATAAGATGTGAAAATGACTCAATTTCGGGTATTAATTGGGAAAGAGGACGCAAAAATATAATTCTCATAAAAACAATGTGTTGTGCATTTTTTTATTCTATAAATTTATTTATAAAAACACATTTTTATGAATGAATATTAAGGCTGATTATTCAGTTAGAATTCAACCAATCCAATTATTCGAAATGGAATTGTCCGATTTCTTTTCAAACCAAACAAATCAAATTTTGAACTGATATAAAATCTATTTATTTATTCAGTAATCATATTTTTTAAAAAAGGTATACAAAATTCTAAATTTATTCGGTAATTAATTTGTTAAATTTTGTTAGATTTAATAAAAAAAATTAAAAAATCTCAATATTTTTTATTATTAATTTTTTTTTAAAAAAATCAAAATAAAAAACCGAACAAATTCAGCTAACATTATTGATATTTTTAAAACAAAATGAACTTTCAAATAAATCAAAATTGAATTTCTAAATGTATTCCATTTGATCATCGATTATTTTGATTTAATTGAAGTTTTCTTCATCATACATGACGCATAAGATACTTACAAATATTATATTTGATAAAAAAAAAGTCATAAATCAGTCAGCATATTAATATATATATTATAGCTTTGCGTCCAAGATCTTTATTCAATAAGAACCTTCTGTTTTTGAAATTTCGTAGTTGTTTACTTCATTTTGTCTAAACTAATTCAATTAAATTATTTAATAATTAGTGAAATTTGTTCAAAGATAATGAAAACAAAAAAATAGATATGATTTAGGTTGGAAACTTATAGAGTAGTTTTGTAATCAAAATCCTAAATTGCCTTTTGACTTGATCAAGGTCAACAAGTTTGACTCCACCAACTCTATTTGTTTTCTTAGAATAAATTAAGGAAGCTTCATCTCATCTAGAACATATCATTAGATCCAAACCATAAAGTTAAAACCATTTGTTGGATGCTAATTAAATTAATATGTCTTTACTTAATTAAAGCTTATGTTAATTACACACATCAATAGTTAATTTTAATCAAATTGGCCATAAATTAATACGAGCGATGGATGTTAGGCGTAAAAGACGCGTTCGAACAATAGAACCCGATCGATCGACCAACTAAGTGGTTTCAATTAATGTTGAATTTGAGGGACCTTTACTAGGCTAATTGATTTAACTAATTATATATAATTTGGTGGAAGTTAATTAATTAGTTAAGGCAATAATAATTAATTACGAAGAAAATAAAATAATTAAAGAATAATCTTTGGATTAGTTAATTATAAATATCAGGGAAAAAACAAATTAATATTCAACTCTAACATACGTTAACTTGACTATAAAAGGAAGTCAACATGAGATCTCTAATTATATATATATTAATAAAAACAAAATTATTTATTCAATTTTGTATTTTGAATTATTGTGGATGGTAGAAGGCCACAAATTAGTTTGTTGAATTTCCATCTATAGGTTTTTGATACCTCAAAGTCAAATGTTGGTCAATTCGGTTAAAGTTCTCAAAAGATCTATCGAGTCAAACACAATATCTGCGAATGAAGTTGGCTTGGTTCGGTTCAATCGAATCGATTACCACGATTCCTTGGCTTGGTTCGGTTCACTCTTCGATCTGGTTTTTGAAAACCGGGATAACATCCAAAGGTGATGCTTTCGCCAACTACCTTGATTTTGACGGTGAGGATATTAATTAATTAATTAGTAATTAATTAATTAGTCAAGTGGGATAATCTAATCTAATCCATTAATTAGTAACAAAATAAGTGGTCAATCAACATCGATCATATATGACTTCAATCCTTATCTAATTTGGATCAAATAAATATGGAAATGAATTAATTGTAGATATTTTGACAAGATTTATCCTTAATTTTCGACCTATCACAACGTATGGATTTGTGGCTCATTAATAAATAAATAATTAATTAAAAGTAATTATGCAAATCTCTCAATTTGATCTGCCTCCTAACTCAAATAGACTCCTCAGTCCGTGTCCAATGAACCATCAATCACTCAAAATATGATTTAATTTGTTTTTTTAATAATAATTGACATTTATCGATTAGGGAAAATAATTAATATTAAGTTATTTTTTCTCAAAAATTGTAAAAACATCACTTTTTTTTAAGATTAAGAAAGATAGGCAATATCTGTTTCAATTGGAAATTTTAAATTATTTTTTAATTTACTTTTATTTATTTATATTAATATTGTTGCATTGCTATTTGGATTTGGGCCGGGCCCAATTTGCATGTCTAACAATCTTTAGCCCAACTTTCGGGCTGGGTGTGAACTCGAGACTAAGTGATCCTGATACCCAACAAGTGGTATTAGTTCGTAGAGCCGTAAGGGTTAGTTCGATCCTGCATGTACAGACAGCGCCTCCATCTCTCTATCTCTCTCATCCCATTGTCACTTTCTCTCTCATCTATGTAGGAGAGAGATAGAGAGATGGGGGCAGTACCTGCACATGCAGGATGAAATTAATCGAGCCTAATTAGTTCGATCCTGTTAATCAAGTCGAGTTAAATTTTATGTTATTTAAATTTATTTAATAAGATAATTAAGTCAAATCAAGTTAAGTCTAAAATGAAATATTAATAATTATTTAAATTTTACTTAATTACTTTTTTATGAATTTGAGTTTAACTTAAATTTGACTTGAGCTCATTCATTTAGATATCGAGCTATCTATTTAAATTAATTGGATTGTTTGAAACTTTTATATCTTAAATTTATTTAGTCGATTATTAAATTTAGTTATTGAATTTAATAATATAAATTTATTTATTTAATATATTGATAAGAATTTTATTATTCAATATTATTTACGAATATTAACGAATTAAACCTACGTGATTGATAGACATACCAACACGACTAATGCAATTATCCTATAATTAGAAAATAACATTGTTTTGATAAATTAATTTGCTCGTATTTATGACGTCACTTCCGTTGGCATTATTCCAAATGACACATCAGCCAGTGCCACGTGTATAAATCAATCTCCACGCGTGCTGAATTCCTGCTGGTAACGGGTTACAATCGGTACCGGAATTTTCTGGTAGAGCAAGTAACGGTTGCTATCGAGAGGTAGCGGTAGCGGGTTGGGCTGGTAACGCGCTGCGGTCGCCATCGAAGACCGTGTGAGGTCCACGTGGTGGACTTAGAGAAGGCTGCGTCGCCGCTGTGGCTACCCAGCGCCGTCCACGTGGAACGGAGCCGTGCCGTTTTAAAAATCTCCACGTGACCGTGTCCTGGCGTTGACTAATATGCCCTCGTCTTCTTACCCGCCGGCGGTGTTGACCGTATTCTCGAAGTAGGCTTGTCTTTTTTTCCCTCCATATTCTAATTTTGGTATTGACTTTAATAAATTTCAAAATATTTTTGACATCCTTATTATTTATTATTTTGCTACCAAAATATCTCCTTTAAAAAAAAAATAGAATATACTAGATAAGAAATGTTTTGACAATAAAGATAAAATATTATTTTTTAAACACAAAGTGGTCATTTTTAAAGAAAAAAAAAAGTATACTATTTAGGTTTTAAACATTCGGAGTTGTATGGAAAAGAGGAAAGCTTGAGGACTGAAGTGAAAATTACAATTTAAATAACCATTGAAATAAACCAATAGTAACTAAATCAAGGACAATTTAGTCATTTCAACGGCAGCAGTATTCTTCTTCTCCCCCGGCGCAAGAAAGCAATCGAGCTCTCGCTGTCCAACGAACCAGGACTCGCACCTTCCTCCCCCGATCTATATCTAGGGTTCCTATTCCGATCGCCATTGGATTCCGCCATTTTATTCTCCAGATCCCGATCTGTTGGAGCTAGGTTTTCTGATCGCCGAGGTCGGTGCCGGAGGGTAAAAGGTCGAGTTTTTATCCCGGATCCCCATGTCCGTGCCGGCGATCGCTCTCTACGCTAGCCCGCCCGCTGGAGCATCTATCTATGGCTTCCCGGACTTCGATCTCAACTCCCGCACCACCTGCTTCGCTGCCCATGTTTCTTCCTCAGCTCCGAGGCCCATCGCGCGACACGTCGGCGGCGATGATTTGAGATGCGACAGGCCGGACGAGCTCGGGAGCTCGTACTCGTATTCTTCGTCGCCCTTCAAGTGCCGGGACCACAGCCCCATGTCGGTGTTCCACGGTCCGTCCAGCGGGGGCGGATCTTCCCGGAGCCCGCCTCGGATGAGGAGTCCGATTGGGAGCGATTGGAGAACGGGAAAAGATGGGTTCTTCAAGCATTTCGTTCGGAATGCCGTCAGCCCTTGCCTGGATTACGATTCCCCCAGCTTCTCCGGCAGCTATTTCTGCGATGAAGAGTTGCCTTTTGGTTTTGATGACTGCACGATGGACATGATGCTTCCTTCCGATCCGTATGCGGAAGAACTGCTTGCAAAGGCTCAGTCAAGGCATGAGATTTTCCGTGAGGAGATCGTTGTTAAGGCTTTCCACGAAGCAGAGAAGGCTCACAGGGGGCAGGTTCACAAATTTCTCTTGTTAGAATAAAGGATCCTAACATGTATGGTGTTCTAAGACGGTAGATTTCTTGTTCTTAATCACAGATGAGGGCAAGCGGAGATCCTTACCTGCAGCACTGTGTTGAAACAGCTGTACTGTTGGCGAAGATTGGGGCTAATGCTACAGTGGTGACTGCAGGTCTTCTACATGATACGCTAGATGATTCTTTCATGGATTATGACCACATTTTAAGGTGTTTTGGAGCTGAGGTAGCTGATTTAGTGGAAGGGGTATGCTTTTTTTCATTCTTTCAAAATGTTCCTTTAGTTATGGCATCTGTTAAATTTGTTGCTTATGAATCTAATAATGTGATTTTGTTTGCATATCCATATGTTTCTTTTTGTGGAGACTATCTAACTATGTTGATTGTCAAGCAGACCTCATGCAGGAAAGAGTTCAGTGAAAACATTAATAGTTAGCTTGTTTGATGATACTAAATAGTTTTTGCCATTTGCATTTTTCTTTGAAGTTCATAATTTTGAGTTCAGTAGCAAATATTAACATATCAATCTTGTTGCTAGTTGTCATGATGAACTTCTGGTTATCCCTTTGTTCAGTTTAATCACCTTGATCTAAAGTAATTCGTAGAAATTTTACTCTAAACTGTTTATTAGATGTTCCTCTATACAGATAATGTCAAGTATTCATCTATGCAGTTTGCATCATTTCACACTTGAACACAGCACTGAAACTTTCTTGTTTCCGCAAACTGTTCGCTTAAATTCATTCTTTAATTTTGTTCTGTGGTAGTTGTAATGACTAGAAACATTCTCTGGACTAGTACAGGAGTATGCTAATAAATGGTTGTTGCAGGTTTCTAAGCTAAGCCACTTGAGCCAGCTTGCTCGGGATAATAACACCGCCAGTAGAAATGTTGAGGCCGATCGTTTGCATACAATGTTTCTTGCGATGGCAGATGCTCGGGCAGTGTTAATAAAGCTAGCAGACAGGATTCATAACATGATGACATTGGAAGCTTTGCCAATGGATAAGCAGCAGAGATTTGCCAAGGAGACTCTGGAGATCTTCGCTCCCCTGGCGAGTAGATTGGGAATCTCAACTTGGAAAGATCTGTTGGAGAATTTGTGCTTCAAACATCTGCATCCTGTGCAGCACAAAGATTTGTCCAATCAGCTTCTTAATTCCTTCGACGAAGCACTGGTTGCATCTGCAGTACTGAAATTAGGAAAAGCTCTAAGAGACGAGGATGTTGCTTACCATGCTCTCTCGGGGAGGCACAAAAGCTTGTATAGTATTTATTCGAAGATGATCAAGTATGTCTTATAGGTCTCCACTCGCCATCTTCTATTGACAATGGGTTTATTATGAATCTAACAGTGATTTTTTTTTTTACAGGAAGAAGTTGAGCATGAATCAAATCCATGACATACATGGTTTACGCTTAATAGTCGAGAACGAGGATGATTGTTACAAAGCGCTTGAGATTGTTCATCAATTGTGGCCCAAAGTTATGGGAAGATTCAAGGATTATATAGCCCATCCCAAATTTAATGGGTAAGTTACCGTTGACCATCAATTAAATTTCTTATATATATATATATAATCCTTATTCACTGTAAACATTACTTGCAGATATCAATCTCTTCACACGGTTGTCTTGAGTGAAGATATGCTTCCTTTCGAAGTTCAGATTCGAACGAAAGAGATGCATTTGCAGGCCGAGTACGGGTTCGCGGCACATTGGAGGTACAAGGAAGGAAACAAGAGGCACTCATCTTATGTGCTTCAAATGGTGGAATGGGCAAGATGGGTTTTGAGTTGGCAATGCACAATGATAAAAGACGAAGGACCGCACCGAGAAACAAACTCGACGGACTCACCATGCCCGTTCCCTTGCCACTCTGAAGATTGCCCTTATTCCTACACTCAGCAATGTGCCCATGATGGTCCTATCTATGTCATAATGCAGGAGAATGAGAAGGTGAGCTTTTCTATACCTCCCATCCCCAAACAATTGCAGGAAAACATCTTCAAAACATTCACACAATCACACAAGTATAGTTTGTCGGAGTATCGGTTCCTCGTTATAGCCAATTAAGCATGGAAGAACAAATTGTGATTACCTTTCCAATTCTTCTTAGTTATTCATTGTGTTCTTAACAATGAAATTATCAGTTCATTGACTTTAAACAGAAGTCTAAGCAAATGTAACACAAGGATTACTTTTTTTGCAGATGTCTGTGCTAGAGTTTCCAGCAGAGTCCACCTTATTCGACCTGATGGAGAGGGTTGGAGGTGCTTTCTCTATGAAGTCTGATCTGAGGCCGAGGGTAAACCATGAGCCTGTGGCGACCTACTCGAATCAGAAGCTCAAAATGGGCGACGTGGTGGAGCTGACTCCAACTATTCCTAGCAAGTCGTTGACAAAGTGCAGGGAAGAAATCCAACGCATGTATGAACAAGGACTGACTCTTTCAAGCAGAGGTGGATAAGTTTTAGCATTGATATGATCACCAACATTCATTCTTAATTTCTTCAATTGTTCATATGCAAATTAATGATTTTTTTTCTTGTAAATATGTGCTCACATGTAGAAGTGATCGAATACAAGATTTATAGTTTTTTTAGATGTTGAAAAATTGTGGCTCTGACTGGAATGCTTCTGCCAATGGTATTTGATGTTGCAAGCAAGGCCTTGTTCCAATCATCTATTACAACAATTAATGTAAAGAGTGAAGTAACAGCACAAATGGAAAGTAGGAAAACCACAATGTGACATCAGTGACTCACTCACCTTAAACATCCCTCACCCTCATAGTGAGATGAAGAGATGATAGGATCCTCATGTGACAATATCTATCAGGTATCAACTAGATTATCTATATAGAGGCAAGTAGTAAAATCATAATGATCAATATGAAACAAAGATACAAAAAAAAAATTCACGAGGATTAATCACTCGTAACACTTAGGCTATATTTGATTATGAGGTAATGTAATTAAATTTGTAATGTAATTGAGTTTGGAATGTAATTGAATTACATATTATTTGCCTTATTATTCAGATTATAAAATTTTATTACACTTTTATAATTCAGATAACATTACATTACCACTTTAAAATTGTACTAAATAAAGTAATCAAATTTGTAATATAATCTTGATTACATTATACGACTAATTATCCCTCACCAAGTATAGCTGATCCGGGTGAAGAGAAACTAAGTCAAGGCTAATCAACAAAGTAGCTACGTTGACTAGCTGATCTTGATTACATTTTCGAACAATCAAGATCAATTTCTGTGTAAAATGCACCTACGATGATTAAACTACTAGTAGAGTTAAAGCATCATGTCAGAAGCTACCGCACTTTTTAAATTTATTTAGTGGACAAAATATAAAATCGGAGATTAATTGAGTTATAAAATTTAGATATCTGGCATATAAAAAAAAAGTTTAGTTACCAAGTGTAATGTGTGAAAGATCATGTCAAACTTTCCATGACCTCACACATTCTTCATCGTAAGAGCTCGAGTGTGGAATTAACTGTCAAAGATCAACGTAGTTTATACATCAATCACGTTAATTAAATTAAAAAAAATATTCACAAAAAAACATTACAAATACAAATCCTCTCTACATGTATACAAACACACAGAATCACGCAGATGCAGTCACCCAAAGCATACATGAACTGTCCTCTGTTTTCAGTTTTTCAAGTATAAACATTCTTCTTCAGCATGTCAATAGAAATGGGCTCGTACCTCAAGTTCTCTCTTTGATTTTGGCTCCTGTTTCTCAAAAAAATGGTTTACTGAGTGAAGATTTTGAGAAAGGAACATGAATAATCATATTCTCTCAGACGTTAGTAGATTTACACCTCGCAGGTCGAAAGCCGCATCTCAACTTCTCCTTTTTAGCTCCTTTGTATCTCAGCATTGTTTAGTGAGTGCAAACTCCGGGGGCAGGGAGATGAGGCATAATTATTTTCTCTTAAATTTTAGTCAATTTATACCTGGCGGTGCCAGAAAGCACTGTGTATGCCTCTCCTATCAGCTTGAACAATCTGTCTGCATCCCTGTGGACTTCCTCAGCTACCTCTCTCCAAGCCCCATCAGAGGTTTCACTTCTAACCAAGATCTGACCAGCCTGAAGTAGGAGTCGAAGTTAACAAATTGAGAAAGGGTTAAATGTAAAGCAAACAAGGAAATTAAAATTTTTAAAGTGTTTAAGTTAGTAGAAATCTAACTAGATTAGTGTATTTCCTAATTTGCATTAGATTATTTTCCTAGTTAGTTTGGGTTGAGATCAGATCTACCAAAGAGGTGACATTCTTCAAATATTAGTCATTTTTCAAATGATAAAAAATCCTCATTGTGGGTTTTCATTCTCTAGGATCCCTCATGAGCATCAACTCAGCCCTAATTCTTTGAGTGCTTTGATTCAATTTTGGTGTCGTATCAACTATTTGAAAATTATTGTCCATTAAACCATACCTTGTCAGGGTGATGTCGGAGTGCAGCTTTCCGGTATGCCTTCTTTATATCAGCAGCAGAGCTTGATGGTTCAATTCCCCTGTATACACAACTAGTAATAAGTTGGGTTGCCCAAACAAGACTAGCAAGTGTTCTGTATATGCATGTTCATTTAAGGATAAATATTTAGATCAATGAAATTAATCCTAAACATCAGTATATCAAATTCAAACTGTATTTTTTTGAAAGATTTTCTGAATATCAATTCTGTTTAATCTAGGGACAGAATAAAAAGTAGTAACCACTATGCAAAGAGAGGGAAATGGATGTCTACAACAATTGGTGAACATCCATCAGCACAACCCATTCATTTTACATTAATCATCATTTTCATCATTATCCATCTGTCTTTGCCCAAACTACTCAGGTAGGCTTCATAGATTCTTATAGCATGCAAGTCTATATCACTAGTAATGTTCAATTCATGTTTTACCCTAATGTGACAGTTATAAATGTTGAAATAGTGGAGAACTAACATAAACAGTTGACATTTCGGGCTTGAAAATCATGAATTTCTTTTTGAAATAATGCCTTTCTAAAAACATAGTATAACCATGAATTAAAAAAGACACAAGTTGGCGAGAACTCACAGTATAAGGTGCATATCCAAAGGGATATCTTTCCTAGCCGCTTCCTCTGCAATAGAAAGCCGCAATCGGGCGTGATGTAGATCACTAAGGTTACTGTCTGAGTTTTCTGCACAAACATTTTGATTATCCTTGACTTTGATTTGCCTTTGCAAAAGAGACACAAGTCTGCGGAGATCATTAGATGCTTGTTCGTAGTCTCTGATCATCTCATATAAGGAAGCCCTTCTAGAAAGTGCCTATCATACGGCAACACAAGCAACAATCAGAACATAGAACAAAAGTTTCAAATAATAGTTTGTTAAGCATTAATCTAGTACCATTATTCTAACCTTTGAGTTCATATTGCAGGAGTACATATAACAGTAACATACACGAACTATATGGTCTAGTCTGGTCATCAATCTCATCAAAAAGTACTAGTCCATATTGCATATTGTTTATAGCAACACATTTAAAACAATTTTGAAACCATGCCCTTAAAATGAACAAGTCAAATACTTCCCGTGTTAAGTTGTTTCTAATCAGGTTTGAACAGTTTGGTTCATGAATTTTAGTTTAAAACAATTTCAATAATTTCTAGCACAATGGTTGATAGGTAAACTTTTTGTCACAGATACTTAAGATTGGTTTGATAATATATGCACATCCAAATCTTAGTTGCAAAGTTCCTTTCTACTACAATCAAACAAGGGAAGTGACTGGGGAGAACCAGAACTCAGTTCCTACTTCACAAAAACTCAAAAAATCCAGGTTCATTTAGGATGGTGATGCCAATAAAGGTGTTTTTCTGTGCAATTAAGGATTCAATGACTGGCTAAAACCAAAAAAAAAAAAACGAGACAATATTTTCTATATAAGCTATAAGCATGTGTCTAGGCTAGGGTTTGATTAAGGCACAAAGGCTAGGTGCTGAAATCTGTTAAAAGTTCAAATTACAATTTGAAAAACAGGAAATATAGTTACTGACCAACCTTTGGGTAGGTAGAATCAAGAGCTATGGCTAGACTGCAATCTGCAATTGCATCAGTAATCTGGCCTAGGGATTGGTATGAAGCAGCACGGTTTGACAGGCATATTGCAGTGAATGGGCGTGATTCAATATTCAATGCTAAAGCAGCACTGTAATGTTTTATTGCATCCAAATGCCTCCCTTCTTTAAATGCTTCATTTCCAGCAGCCTGATAATGATACATTACAATAATGACATCAATACATAGACCTCTGCATGTATATGAAGAAATAAACAAACAGACAAGATTGAAACATTGTAATGAAAAGAAGTATCCACATGATTATGAAAAATAGCACAAAATTGACACAGAAAGCGTAAAGTAGCAGAACAACCTTATAAAAATCATCGTGGGCATAATGTTTCATTTACTACTAGTTCACTTCTCTCTGAATGTTAATATATTTACCAACTCTAGGTCTATATCTACTCTCTTGTGAATAAATATTACTTTTTCCGATTGAATTGGACACCATGCTCTTTTGGGGGAAGTAATGAAATAGAAAAAGCAATGCTTTAACCAATCCATTTCTTCTCCTTTAACCATTGTTCATGCTCCCAGTTATTTACTTTTTGAGGAAAAGGAAAATATAGCCTACAGATAAGAAAAAGTGTTTACAACGATACAAAATCTAGATAGGCACTATTGGTGGGTGGTTGAATATGTAAATAGCCTATCTAATTACTTGATGCTACAATTCTACAATCCCCCTGTGTTAGCCTCATAATACTTCTCCAACAGATCATATGTAATATTGACTACCAGCATCTCATTCAATCCCCTTGAAGTTCAGGCTTATCCTGCCTTTATAGCACTTTACTCATAATGTGTTCGAAGCTTAGTAAACTTAGTTTTAAAATAAATCATCACCATTCTTTACATGACTATGTTTCCCATGCCTAAAGATTACAAAAAAAAAAGTCAAAGAATCAATTCAGGTGTATAGCATTGTTGTGGTGTTGTCTAGTTAACAAAAAGCAACTGACCTGAAAGTTTACCTCAACTTACAGTAATCAAATGTCCTATGATTCCAAACACCAAAAACTAATAATATAACTACAAGTTCAGGTGTCTTAAGTATAAATCATTTTACATGGAATTTATATATAGTTCTGAGAAGTAGAAATGGCTTAAAGAAAATGAATGAGCTTACTTTAAGGCGTAAAAGATCATGAATGGTAGCAAAAAGCTGAGTTGAAGAGTCTGGCTCATTGCTATTCCTGGGTATCATTATATAATTATAAGAACATATTTGAAAATTGGTATGTCCCAAGTAACTTATGAATTGCAAATAGGATTGAATCGTACTTGTCAGTTATACTTTTCCTTTGATTGTGCTTCTTTAGTAATTCAAATGCTTCATCAAGTCTTCCCAAAAAGAAGTTAGCCTTTGCCATCAGGTGCAAACGCCAAAGCCCTAGAGGAAAATCTTGTAAATTTTCAGTTTTTTCTACTTTGCTTGACTGCCCATTGGTTCCAGATGTCAACACATTATATTCAGCATGTTCCATAGTTTGCTCACAGAATTTGATAACTTCTTCATACCTTCGAATCTGTAAAATTGAAGAAGCATTCAAGATAGCAAAAAACATACAGCCAAAAGAAATATATGAGATTATATTATTATATATATTCTAACAAAATATATGAGATAGTATGACTATTATTGCTACTTTCTAATATATGCAGCAAGAAGAAAATTAATATGTAAAGGACGCTACTCCAAGATATTTAAACCACAGACCATAAGGAGGGCCTCAGCTTTCCATTCCATCAATCTTTCTGAATGTGTACTTATTAGTAGTGACTCAGAGATCAGTTGTAAGGCCTTTGTCACTTCATCAAATGTCTTTTTATGTAAAAGCTCCTCAGCGTGACCCAGATGATCGGCCACATGCTGTTACATCAGAACAATACATGTCAGACAATCTAAATATCTAATACATGTCAGACAATCTAATACATGCCAGACCTACAATCTTCACACACTTTATTTCATTTATCATCTTTGGAAATTACACCTCTCATCTAATAATATGTTTAAAAATTCCCATCTTAGTATTATCATGTTTTTGCTACACTATTTTTTTGTTGTGTTGTTTCCTAACTGTTAACTAATACCAGTTGGATGTACCACAGCAATATAAAGTACTACTTTTAGCCTAAGAGGCACACAACTATAAATACCAGAAGTTCATCTCCATTTAACTAACTCATCTATTATACAATTATCAACAATGATATATTCATCAACATGTCCTAGTTGTATAATGAATCCAAGATATTTAAAACTGTTTGCATGGATTTCTTGTTCACTAATCTTAATTATTCCCAAAGTTCTTTAGCTAAATAGAAACCACATCGCAAATATTCATTTTAATTATACTTAACTCAAAAACATTAGTTTCTAAATTTCTCTAAATAATTCAAGTTCCAAGTTCATTGTGTTTATACTGAATCAACTAGCACAATAAAATCTACAAGTATACATAAAAAAGGTTCATTTTTTCATCTTCAATATAACTGATAAACCCATCTATTACTTTAAAAAAAAATTATATGGTTTGAAAATAATCATCTTTAGCATCATTGTTACTTTAGTTGCATAAACGAAACATGATGGAAGAAAAATAAAAAAAAAATGTTAATTTTGTAGGCTGTCTAGTATTCATGTTAGCTTGCCTAGACTTCGCTCCTAGGGAGTGCTAATAGGAAAGGGATTCTCAGATACAGGATATTGCATAGCATATATGAGGTGATTGTTCTTCATTTTCAAAAAGGCCTGATAAATCCACAAATGACCAATTGGACATTTCCATAGTTTTAACGCTAGTCGGCAACCTAACGCAACCCTCCTCCTTTATCTGGGCTTGGGACCAGCCATGACTGGTTCATCATGGACAGAGTTTTCCCGAGCATCCAAGTTATCCTGGTATTTACTCAAAGGTTATCCTTTCTCAAAAGAGCCTTATATTCTGTATCTGCCATCTAATCTTAAAAGGTCAAATTATTCCTTTCAGAAAGGTTTTTAATCTGCTACACAAGTATTTTGTCATGGAAATTAAACTGAAAAAAGAATTGCCACACATTGCCATATCTCTATCATGCTCCCCGAAAAAACTTTCGGAGATTACAGGTCCTTGTTGCTTTCTGGGCTATTAAGAGCTATCTCAAAAGTATAAAACTTTTTTTGTATGTAACGTAAATCACACATCAAGTTCTAGTATAAAATACTTGATGCAATAACTATATCAAGTGCTACCTGAGCTTTCTCAAGTCCATCAGAAGCTTCAGTCAATATTTTTGCATCTGGGCTTCCCTTAGGCATTGAAGATAAGCATTCTTTAAAATGTATCATAGCTCTATCAACTTCTCCCAATGCTAGATAGCAACTATGTCAAACGAACATTAGCTATTATCATAGTTTTGTCTTCCATAAAGCAAGACAATAGACAAAAGCAATAATGTAGTATTCCACTAAATATCTCGCTATCAATCAATTTTAGTTAACTAAAAGTTTTGTAGTAAATAGCTACTACAAAATCCACTAAAATTGTTTATCATAGACAAAGGAACTTAGTACTTTGCAGCAAAAAATACTATTCAAGTAGCTGTTTGACAACAAGTATTAAAATTAAATCATCTCAAGGGAATCTTTCAGATAAGGACTATGGAAAAAAATGGAATACCAGACCATATTAGAAAGAATGGAGAAATCATCTCGCTCAGAATCTTTCAGATAAAGACAATGGAAATATGGAACACTAGATCATGTTAGAAAGAATAGAAAGAAAGGTAGATTGCAGTAATGGCCTAAACCTTGTGATTTGATATGTAGAGTTTAGGAAAAAATGAGAAGTTCGTGAGTTTTCGATTAACTGGTATCACTCTACTATATTGACAGAAAATAACTTTAACTTAACAGTTGATTCACATATCTGAGTTTGCACTTTCAGCTTCAAAATTCAAACACAAGTAGAAGATTATATTAATCTGATTTCTTGGCCGTCTTCTTGTTTCATCTAATTGCACATGCTTTCACAATTTCACTAAAATATTTTGTCTTGCAAAATGTACATCGAATGTCAAAGGCTTCTTTTCGTCTTTTCAAAATTTCTTCATAGAAATAGAAGTTTCAAACAACATAGAAACAAAATAAAAGACTTGATATAATTTTCCTTACAAAATTAGATAATCTACAATTTTCATCATGGTGCCTAACGATTTCCTTAAATGCGCACACTTATCAAATGAGTTAAATTAACAACCAAGGATCCCAACAACTACTGAGTATAAACCCAGATGTACAGTTTCTAAGAACCAAAATTAAATATTCTGGGTATGCACACAATATATGAAGACAACATATCAATTATCAAACCAAGACAACTTACTTTGCGATCCTTACTTGAGCCCGCAGGAAGTGGGAATCTATTGCAACAGCTTGCATACAGTCATCAAGAGCTTCTCTCATCCTTCCAAGGGACATCCTTGCAGCTGCACGATTACTGTAGCACAACATCAATTCTCGATTACAGCTTCCATAATGTTCTTTATGAGACATAGAATTCAGCCCTTGTGTATAATACTCCTCAGCTTTGAGCAGATGACCGTTTGCATAAGCTTGATTGCCCCTAATGAATGTCAAATTGTCAACAATGTAATTCTCAGTTTGCAATTAATTGATTGCATTTTTTTAACAAAAAGAACCTCTAATCTTTAATATGATAATCAAAGTTAGCAGTAGTTATACACAGAATTACTGACACTGCTAGGACTGCTGCCTCTGCCTTACAAAATATATGAAAGCACACAGAGTCAACAAATAGGAAACTTAGAAAGTACCTAAGTCTCCATCTTTCACAGGCTTCCTGTTCTGCAACTCTTTGAGAATGAGAATTTTCAAGATCTTTCTTAGTCTCCAGGTTTGTGTTTGTTTTGTTTCCCGTATTGCCCACATTTTTGGTTTCTCTTGCATTATTTGATTGAATAAACTTGCTGGGAATTGGAATAGTATTTGTCATGGAACCCAAGAGACTGAAACTTGAACTGGAATCTGACACCCCAGGAACAACTTCCATCCTGTTTTTCCTTCGATGTTGATGCTTAGAGGTTGACAATGGAACTTGAGTAGAAGATGAAGAACCAAAAGTAAAATCTGATCCTCTAAAACTTTCTACACTAGAAGTGAAAGAAAAGCATGCCCCGCGATCACTAGCTTCTGCATTACATCCTTCCCTGAGAAGTTCATTTTCCTTTTCCATTGAATTAAAGCTATGTTCACAAGAAAAATCAATAATTTCAGGCTCAGAAACAAAACTTTCTAAAGTATTGAGATCAAAATCTTTGTCAAATTGATCTCTGGCATTAGTATGGCCAGGTTCTCCATGTGGTAGATTATCTTCAGTGATATTCAAGCACTGTGTAGCAGAAATAAGATTCTCGCTTTCATCTATGTTAACAGATTTTTCTGTATTAATTGGTGTTCCAGATTCGGCAACATGGTTAAATTCATACAATGGTGATGAATCTTCTCTTGAACTTGCATCGACAACTAGGTTTTCTTGATAAGGAGTGTAATCCATTGGTGAGTAACAATTGGCAGAGTCTGTATATTTACTTTCAAAAGCTTCTTCAGCGAAGGGAAATGTTTGAGCAGAGGTTTGGCGTTGTGAACTTAAATTATTTAGTTTACCATTTCTTTTTCTCATTCGGGAAGCCTTAGATTCTGCTTTCTTTCCACTAAATGACACGTTTTTACGTGGTCCAGAAAACAAATTCTCTGTCAACATGTCATCAGTAGTTCTTGAGCTACTAAATTCCATGTGTGGCATCCCTACTTGTTCCCGTGTGCTCATGAAATTGAAGAGAACCTCACTAGATTGTGATGCTTGAATACCCTCAATACTCACTTTATTAATCTTCTCCGACAGCACATTCACAGGACTCTGAATAGTTACTGTATCAATCTTCTCAGCCAATGCATTGACAGGACTACCACCAGAGGAACTAGGAGCACCCTTGTTATTACCAAACAGAAATAAATGAGCAGAATTAAGCTTCCCACAGTCATCAGCTTGGTTCTTCATTTGAGAAGTAATATGGTCACCAGAATTTTGCAAATCCAGTTTATCCATGCTGTCACAAAGGCTAATGGAAGCAGACTTATTATTACCAAATATGAAAGAGTTAGCAATGTTGTGTTTCACTTTCTCTTCTGTTTGGTAGCTCCTATGAGAAGCAACAGCAGGATCACCATAATTTTGCAAATTCAACTTCTCCATTTCATCATGAAGACTAGACGATGAAGGAATATTAGACGCAGTTGAATTAGAACTTATCCGCACTCTATTACTGAATAGGGAAGGAAGTTCATCATAAATCCCACTTTTGCATTCAGTCATTTTACCTAGAGATCTCATGTGATTCATAGGAACACTACCTTTTGAATCTGAATTGCTTGTTGAACTGACCCCAAAAATGAAAGTGCTTTCAAGCTTCGTAGGTACAGAAGTATTTACAGCTGGAACCCCTGGGTTTTGTGATTTGCTACTGCTCGTGGTACCACTTTTTCTCAGACCACTTGAATGAGAATCCATGTGTGTCTTATCAACAACAGAAGATGTTTCGTTTGATAGTTTGTCAGGATCATCTCCTTTTAGATTAGTAACTATCTCCGGAACAAATGCTGCACTTCTAGATGTCCCTATATGAAAACCACTAAAATCTAGGTCACTGAGTTTTGATCTCTCTAGTGAAGTCAAATGAGGTTTAAAACTTTTCTTCCCACCAGCTACAGATCCAAAAGGATCCAAATTGCTTGGTTTATTCTGAGGGCCAGTATAATTCCTGCTGAAATTTAATGAGGATCCAGCACCATAGACAAATCTGGCACTTTTGGACTTGGACGATGCAAAATCGTCCAAGTTCGGACCAATGAATGGTGAACTTTGACCAGAACAAACATTTTCTATCAACCCATTCCCAAATGTGAACATACCATCTGCAGCAACACACCGGCTTCTGTCATGGTCCACTACAATACTCTCAGGTCCTAAATTTCTGACTGTTGGTTGTGAATCATAATCAACATGCCCTAGCTTCGAAAGATCTTCTCCTATACTTTGACTGATACTGGAGCTTGCTTCCATGCCACTCTGAAAAACAAAAGCACCAGTATCCATCCCATGCTTGGAATGCTCGAGGTTATCCAACTTTGAACTCTCAAACGGATTCCATCCCACGAACCTCTTGCGAAGTCCCTGGGTTCCATCACTCTCAGGAGCACCTGATGCTGTCCCCGCTGCAGGATAGCGGGATGTACTGAACCCCGATCCATCCTTCGTATCTGCAACCACTGCCGGCCTCGCCCGCGACGAGGAAAGTTGCTTCCTTGCCTTCGCCAGCCGGGGTCTCGAGAGCCCAATAGCCGCCGACTGCTTCGCACGGGCCAGAGCCGAAGGAAGGTCGAAAAAGGGGAAAGGCGAGACTGGGGAATCGAATCGAGTATCAGAATTTCCATCTACGGAGCGCCTAGAGCCGTGATATTGAGGCCCTAGGTTAGTCCGATCCATGAAACCAAAACCAGAAGAAATGGGGAAGCGAACTGGATGTAGCGAATTTGGGCAGGGGGATATCGCCGCTGCTATATTGGTCGGGAATTCCTTCCTAGACTGAAATCCGGCTACCCCAAAGGCGGAATCCGGCGAACGGATCGCCGTCGAAGGTAGACGTATCGATCTTTGTGGTTCAAATTTGGGTGTCTTCAACCTTTTGCCGTCCGTTCCGCTACGAAGTCGGCGACGTTATTATTATTATTATTTTTTATCAACAACAAGAAAACTAATATTATTATTCATATTTTAAATTATTATTATTTAAAAAAAGACACTAGGATTAATCATTTTTTTAGATATCTCTAAAATTAAATCCATATAAAATGTCCTTAAAAATTTTATTTTATTATTATATAGCGTTGACAAAAATAGTAGACTAAATAATTTTTAAAAAATAACAATAAAATATTAACATCAATTAATTCTTGGCACCATTTAAAATATAGTAATCATTAAATCATTTTAAAGTTTTCTTAAATCAACTTTTTCCATTTTATCTTACACTTGAATCAATCTGAAAAATTATATTATTTCATACAAAACTAATTATAATTTGTAAAATATTTTCATAAATTTTAAAATATACTAATCCATTAAAAACTAAATATATGTTATATAAAATAATTTAAATGATTCAGAAATAATTAATTCACAAAAGTTACTATTTTATTATATTTACAAATGCTTAGCTAATCCAATTTCTCAACCATTGTGACATTGATATAATCTTTATAAAAAAAAACTAAATGGAAAAAATATATTATTTAAATGTTCAATCTCAAATGCTCCAGACAACCATAATAAATAGACTGCAATTATATGAAGCCTTTTTTTTTTTTGTTAAAAGAAGAGAAAAATGTTTCCAAAATCAAAATAAAAGTTATCACAAACCAAAAACCAAATGGACATTCTGTAACACAAGTTTAAAAGGTACATAAATTGTAAGTCATAACAAGAACATCAATCTAAAATCTATAGAGAAAAGGTAAGAGATTATGTTGCAAACCACCACTTAAGTTGCCAATTTGGCATCAGCATCCCTCACTGCAGTAATTAGATGAGTGATCCGATATTGAAGTTTCCGGTTTTCAGCTGTAAGTTTTTGTATTTCCTTCGCGGCCTGCGAGTCGATGAGTAAGCTTGTATTCGAAATATAGCATCATGGTGAAGAAGCAATTTGAGTAATACAACAACCTTGTCTCTTTCACTTGCTAATTCAGTTTGTGCAGCCTCTAGCTTCGACTGTAAATCACGTATGATGGATGATACTTCTGTGTTTGCGCATCCACCATCAGTCTCGCCTAACATTATTAGTAGTTTCACATGAATACCATTTGAACTTAGTTACTGAAATGATTTAACCATACCTTTCTTCGCTAGCAAGGCCTCCAACTTTGTTAATCGATCCTGAAAAAAAAAAGTGGTAGTTAAGGACAGGCATTCCAAGTTCTTTACCAATGTATCATTTAAGGAGATATAAACTGGTAGAGTATGAAAAAAAGAAGGAAAATGAGATAAACTCGAGGAAGAAAATGGGCGAATTGGCCGCCCGAGAAATGAGAATAGGACAGTCGTCAACCGAAGGAGTAAGAATCCTCCCAAAAAGATACCTGTCTATGGTTTTGTACATTAGTATGAGAAAGAAGCATTACAGCGATAACATAGATGAAAATTAGTGCTGTCTCGAGTAATTATTTTCCAGTTACAACAAGACCCATGACAACCAGTTGCACCCTAGGTTAAAGCAAATCATGTCCCAAGTACAGATGATGCTCAAGTGTCTCTTAACTACCACATAACAAACGAATGGTGCTACCACAAAGTACAAGAAAATCATCCTGTAGAGTTTATCAAAAAGAGATGAAAAAAATGGTAGAAGAATGTAATCATTAGATGAACCCTGCTTGGGCCTCTGAAAGTATATGGAAAGCATTAGATGAAGGAAATTCTGTAAATTAGAACATATTCAAGTTAAATAGATAATTTCCATTGTGCTGTTTTGATGCAACATTTTTTGAATGTTTTAAGAATATTATTTATGTGATGTATTTTGTTGAAAAAAAGGGTAGGGAACTATTCTTATAGTTGGTTGTATTGAGGTATAACAACATGACTCAAGGAAGATGATGATGATTTGCACTAATGATACTGTGAAACTCTATTAAGCATATCTATTTGAGAACCAATAGATAATTAGGATGTCATATAGGCACTAATATATACAGTTTGAAGGCTAAAACAGTGCTTAAATAGCCCATATAGTAGTTGAAGAAAAAAGGTGGAAAATTTGTCTATATGATTATTCTACATGTACAAAACAAAAGTTAGCAGAGGAATTAACTAGTCTGTGATATTCCAATAAGTTATATGCCAATTAACAGTCCTCCTAGCAGTTAATGGTCTTAGATATTAAGCAATCATTTACAGGACTCCTGGTACTAATTTCATTAGCATATAACTTTTTCCCACTTTCTGTAACGTGTTAATAGTTGAAGGTGTAACTTTGTTAGCACCAAACATGAGAAGGAGCAGCTATTGCACAGTAATTGCAAAAGGAAACTACAATCAATTACTTTAGTGAACTCCTGATGGCACAGAAGCATATCGCTATCCATCAAACAGCATGAAAAATGGAGATATAAGTAAACTAAGAAGAGTAAATGATGTCAACAAACTCTATTAGGTAGTGCTAGATATGACTCAGACAGATCATGTCATGGGGGAGAAAACAAGAATCGGAACCATGTTTTCCAAAATAAAAAAAAATAATAATAATAATAACTAGTGTCGCTAAAAAAATCGAGTTTTCCCCCAAATTGTTGCTAAAAAAAATCGATTCTAGAGGAAGAAAACCGAGAGGGGACTCCGATCGACGAACAGAGCAGAAATGGAGAAGAGTACCTCAGCTTCAGAAGCCCTTTGGAAGAAGGGCCTGAGGACCTCTTCCCTGTCCGAAGTAGCCTTCTCGGCCTCCGCCGCCGCTGCCGCCGCCGCCATCGATTGCCTGTTCGCCCTCGAATCGGACGAGCGCATTTAGAAACAAAAAAAAAAATCAATTTGGCCCCTGCAGTTTTTGCTAATTTACTCTATGTTGGTCCTCTCAAAAATTCAATTTCCATTTTCCTCCTCCTTCACGGGTTCGGTGAACCGGGTTCCACTCGCCCACTACCTGCGGCGGTTTCGATCCTAGGGTTTAAATATCCACAACGCTACTCTTCTTCCAGAGGGAGAGAGAGAGAGAGAGGAGAGAGAGAGGCCATGGCGGACAGCAACAAGGCTAGCGTCAACGGCAGCAAAGGGAAGAAGAGGAAGTATCTTCCCCATGGGGTAAATCTTCTCTCTTCCACTTTTTAACCTTCTTTTACCTTTCTCTCCTCCTCATGCATCATCAACTGAACTTTGTGTTCGATGATCTCTACCGTTGCCGCGCAGAAACCCGTCAGGAAGGGATTATATCCGCTTCGTCCAGGTGTGCAAGGTTTTTTCCTTACTTGCGACGGAGGGAGGGAGCGCCAGGCGACAAATGAAGCCCTTAATCTCCTGGAGACTGTTCGTTCTTCTCCTCCTCTGAATTGGGTTCCTCCTTGGTTTTATATCTAGGTTAATTGTATTTATGTAGCATTAAAGATTAGGGCTTTCTCATCTTATTTTTGTGTCTGCTTTTTGGCCTTTGTTGTTGCATAGCAATGCATGGATGCGTGGTCTAATGTAGGATTGCTTTCTTTCAATGTGCAGTTCTATGAAGAGTTAGTGCATGGAAAAGAGTTGGATGCGAAATCGAGTGCTGTTCCTAGTAAACCACTAAATACAAAAATTAAATTTAGTGATTCTGATTCTAGTGACGAAGAAGATGATGCTCATGTGGAAGAACCAACTGCTTGCCCACAAGACCAGGAAACGAGGAAGGACAAAGAAGATGCCCCCGTTGCCCCCCATGACGGTGAAGAATTGGAAGTCCCAGAACTTGCAAATGAAAGGGAGGAGTTACCATCTAAGAAGCAACGAGTAGATGCACCAAAGCCAGAGGATAAACCTATTGATGAGTTGATTGAAGAGGAGCTCAAGGAGCTAGGAGATAGGAAGAAGGTTGATTTTAATTTGATTATTACTTTTAAATGTATCTTATCCTGTTGCTATTCTGATTTGCTCAGAAAATTCAAAGATGATACAATCAGGAAGTTAGAATATAGCTTATTAGTGTCGTAGTCTCTCAAATCATTGATCTTTAATTTCAATTGATATCTCAATTGACCTTTACATGCTTCTTTATTACTGCCTTGTTTACTGATGTCTGTGCTAATTAATTGCTTCCTGCATTTCATGCATCTTTGCTTCTCAAATACCTTTTTTTGAACCTCAAACATTCCAATAATACTTTGTTTGGAAAAGTTACTCGATTTATCAATTTCTATCTTTCTGAAGAATGCTAGTCTAAGACATAATCTTTAAAATAGCATTATTTTTGTCCATCCTGTAAATTGCTAAAGTTGTATTCTAAAATTCGATCTCAGTCTCTCCATTATACGGTCCAACCAGCACAAAATGAGGTATATCCACTATGGCAAAAAATGAACATACATCCATCAATCTCTTTTTGGAAGACATTTTAATCCATGCACCATGCACTTGAACTGGGGTTTCATTAATAGTGGTCCTTTTGATTCCTAATCTTCATTCTCCTGGAGCAAGGCACTGAGTATTTCTGGTTAGCTGATCACACTGTGTGCACTGCCCTAGCTTCTGTCCCCAGGAAGAAGCATTGGGTTACTGCTTGTTTGCAGCATTAGGTTTGGTTTTCTCTCTTGATTGGCTTCCAGCCTTCTGCTGCTTCTTGTCCGAATTTCCTTTGGACTTCACTGCCTTTTGTTTTGACTAGCGCTCTACTGCTACTCGTCTGACTTGCTCCATATGGATAAGTCAATTTTAGAATCTGCCAATTGCCATTGCTTAGTATTTGACACATTGACAACATGGTCCCACTACAGGCCCTGATGTCGAAGAGTTTTTTCAGCTCATTAGGTATTATCATCTTTAGAAAATTTTCAGCTCTTTAGGTATTATCATCTTTAGAAAATTTATCATGTTTCTTTGATGCTTTAGATTTTGTTTTTTTTGTTATGTTAACTTTTTTATCTTTGAATTTTAAAAACAGAGGCACTTTGTGAGCCTTGACTCTGGTTGTAATGGTGTCATCTTTATTCAAATGCACAAACGACCTGGAGAGCCTGGCCCTAGTAAAATTGTGCAACACATGATGACTAGATTTGCTTCGACAAGGAAGCATATGTCAAGGTCCATTTTTCATACCATTTCAATTTTTGCTAATTTTGTTGGTAAACACTATAATAGAACGAAAATTTATTCAAATCCTAAACTTTGTCTTCCAGGTTTATATTGAGATTTTTACCTGTTGAGTTGACATGTTATGCATCAGAATCGGAGATTTCAAAAGCAATGAAACCATTAGTTGCAGAATACTTTCCGAGTGAAGCTCCTACTCCACAAAAGGTATGGTCATATCGTTCTATTTGGGATATTATGCATGATATCTTCTACAAGCATCTCTTAAGAACATGGATGAATTATAGAGGAATAAATGATAAAGAAATTTGCCACTTTGTTTTGAGAAAGTAGCAACTCCTGTTACTTTCAACTCATAATTTTATATGTATCTCCTGTTACATTTTCAAGTGTTTTTTCTCTTGTTATCCATGCAAGTATTTATTGTTTTTGTTTTTAATATTCTTTAATTCAAGAAATTGATGAGAAGACAGCTTTAGCTACTCCTTGCTCTTGTAGTTTGCAGTATTATACGATGCTCGAGCTAATACCAGCGTTGAGAGGATGACAATCATAAATGCAGTGGCAAAATCTGTTCCCCAGCCTCATAAAGTGGACCTCAAAAACCCAGATAAGTCCATCATAGTACAGATTGCTAAGGTACCTCTCGTCTCTACCACTGCAGATTTGTCGATCCTACTATCACTTCTCTGTATCCATTCATTTGATAGTAGATAAACTAAGTGAAAGATATTATAAGATTAAAATAAATATGCAAGAGTGTCAGCATGCCACAACCAAAAGTTGTAGTTTTCCAGTCGAAGACTAAACTTCAGTATGAAGTATGACATGATGTTCTTGACTTGAAACTGATTTCACTTGTTAAGTTTTACTTGCTCATTAATATTTTACCCTTTCTTTGACAAAACCAGTCTAACTTTATCTGATCATGAAACTATTTTTGGTGATCTGTTGTCAGACCAATTGCTTAATTGGGGTGGTTGAAAGATACAAGGAGCTTTCCAAGTTCAACCTGAGGGAATTAACGTCGCCAAAGCAGTAAGCTGGTCCGAAGTTGATAAGGCGATAATTGTGCTATAGAACAGGGACCTGTCATTTATTTATTCAGTAAGACAGTAAGGTATAAAGAACATTCAGTGTACCGTTAAAATGGAAGCCTCGTTGTTTTGATCAATGCGTGTCATTATGCGATCATTAGAAATATTCTTACGTGTATTTTTGGACTAAAGAGACATTTTTCAATCTCATTTATTACTCAGTTTATGGGCAAGTTTGTATCGTGTTACAAAGATGCTTCTAGAAGCTTATTGTGTTGGACGAAGTTCTTAATTATTTATCTTACTTTCAGTTGAGATGAAATGACTTATTCAGTTAGTCTTATTTATTATCTTTAGAGTAATCGATCTGGTCCTATAGAAGTTTTTTATCCATCATAGGGAAGTACTTGCGGTAGGTGGTTCAGAAATTTAGTATTCCTTAGTTGCGAGTCTTATTTGGAGAAATTTTTTTTATAAATGTGTCATATCTAGGAATTGAATCGTAAATATTTGAGAAATAATTGAACATTTTTATTGCTGCATCATAGTCAAACCATTTTCAATTTAGATGTGTAAAGATAACAATTATCTTTTGCTGTAAAGATGCTTCTAGAAAGGTTATAGTATAAGGGTCGAACGTAGTCCGGTTGGTCCAAATATTAGTTCGAAGTAGCTAAAAAAATATGACTAAATGAAATAGTTGCCTAGTAACATTGGAGCTAAGATTAGTGGTGTAAACAGATTGAATTGGATACCACGAAAGTATTGATATTTGAGATATATGATATTTGAATTTTATTTGGAATTTGAAAATATAAATAACCTAAATTATTTAAATCAGCGCCGAATGATATTGCATTTTAAAAACCGCACTTCAAAAGTAAAATATATATAATGAACTCGCGAGCCGGCTTTCGTTTGCTTGCGCCCACTAGTTGAGACTATTAAAGATCAATTAAGTATGTTGCGTAGACCCGGGTTCGAGTCCGACCGCCAGAGTTGGAATTTGGACGTGATTCTGGTTAAGTACAATTCAGCTAACGGATTGGAAGTACAACTTGTACTGCACCCATTACCAAATGTAAAATTACGAATTAGTCCTTCCACCGTAGGCAGTACGTTGCAGGGGTAAAATCGTCCCTATGCTAGAACTAGTTAGGACGAGCTACCCTCCTCTTCTTCTTCAAGTTTTATCCTTCGATCCAATTTCTTCGTTGTCTTCGTCGCCGGTTCCTCCGATCTCAGCCCTCAAGATGATGCACATGACCTTCTACTGGGGCATCAAGGCGACGATCCTGTTCGATTCCTGGCGGACCGACTCCTGGACCTCCTACCTCCTCAGCCTCGTCGCCCTTTTCGCCGTCGCCGCCTTCTACCAGTACATGGAGGACCGCCGACTCCGATTCAAGTTCCTCGCTGTCAGACCCAAGAGCTCCCCGATCGCCGCCCCTCTCCTCGCGCCCGCCCCCTTCGCCGTCGCCGGTTCACCCGCCAGGCTCGCCACCGCCCTCCTCTTCGGCGTCAACTCCGCGATCGGGTACCTTCTCATGCTCGCGGTCATGTCCTTCAACGCCGGCGTCTTTATAGCCGTCGTCGTGGGCCTGGCCGTCGGGTACTTGCTCTTCCGCAGCGGCGGGGAGGAGGACTTGGTCGTCGTGGAGAACCCCTGCGCCTGCGCTTGATCGGATCCGGATCCGGATCCTCCTCGTACGTTACGACTCAAATTTCTGCCCTTTGCACCTCTATTTTTCCTGATCGTATCATCTCACTCTTTTGCTCCCTTCTATAAAAGCGATGTTTATGGCAAAATCTCTCCTGTACATGGTTTTATAAGTATCCTTATCTTGTCCACTCTTTGATATGCTCCAAATCTTCTATCTTTAAAACCCTAAAACCTATTTAATGATGAACTTAAATTCTCCTAACTTAATCAAGGCAAATCTGTGATTACTGTGTACTTGGATTAGATTAGGTTTGTTAATAATGGTTATGATCTTTCTAATGGTTGAATTTAAGATGAATTGTATGAAACACTCAATTATATAATGAATAAACTCCACAATGAACAATGGTTGTTATAAACATGTAATTCAGATCAATATAAAGCTAGATAAAATAATATGAAAAGTTGAATCTTGTTAATAAGCTTTACGATGCACAAGTTCATAGTGATGAATGAAAAGGATCAGGGCATGTATCAAGACCATAGATGGTAGTCTAATATACACAAAGCATTGCCTATATCCAAACTACCAAAATGGCAACTAATAGATAATATTAGCTTGTACCATTCAGAATTCGCTATTGGTAATCCATCGACGAACACGAAAAAGGGAAAATGTGGTCTTGAGAGGCATCCATGATTGATCCTTGCAGCATCTCTAAATGCTTCAAAAAGCAAACCTATAACAAAGCTTAAACACTACTAACTGGCAGCAAAGACTAACAATTGGACGGTAAGTTGCATTTTCTTACCATGTTAACATGATTTTCGACGATCCACCTTCAAGTGAATTTTGAACCATTTCTTCTTTCTCGATCGGTCCCTTGGCTTCTTTTCTTTTGTGGAGCACTCCTCTTCACACCTAGACCCCCTGAAGGAGGTTCGTTTTGAAGCCAGATTGGTGGTGTATAAAGCATGGATTGCATTCCTTTCCTTCAGAAGCTCATCGATCTATAGCCGGAGGAGTAACAATCGTAATAGACCAAGTAGATAAGAAAATGTGCATTTGCATACTATTCAGCTTGTGCGAAGCAAAGAACTCACCCCTTTCATTTCCTGAGCATATCTGTCGGTCATCTCTCTGAATCTTGCTAATACCTGTTAATTTCATATGAAGAAGAAATGAAAACTGGTATGAACAATGTAAACAAAATATCGGCAAACCAAGAGGCACATAAACCTCTCTATACTCCGTCTCAAACTTAGAGATCTCAGCTCTTTTAGTTAATATCTTCGCTTCCACGTCTTGGAGTTCTCTTGTTTCAACTGAAAAGTTCTCCGCTGACATAACTTCTATTGTGTAATTTACACTTTTAAAGAAGTTGTCGCCTAGAAAGAACCCTAGGATAAGAAATCACTCCGCAAAATAATAGAAATATCATATGACTAGAAAGCTTACCATAGACTGCAAAGACATGGATGCCCGGTTTCAACTCATTTACCTCGCATGCTTGAAACCCATCCAATTTCTTAAAGATGGCGGTATCAGGATCTTTAGCAACTGATATCTTGAAGACACAAAGGTGACCAATACAAAAGAGACGTTAACTTACATGGTCCAAAAGTTGGGTGTACAATTTTTGAAACAGTTGTCGACCTTACCGAATGGCTTGGATCAAACCGATATACTGGAAAACGAAGGAAGAACATTCCCGCTGAAGCACCCTTGCTAGTTTTAGTGCTGTCTTCCTGCACCATTCATTAAGTTTGATGAACATCAATAGTACTATTAGTTAAAAGATATATCATCATCTAATAACGTCATGAAGTTAACTACAAAGAGAGGACAATTTCAACATGATTACAAGCTAGTGTAAACTTCAAACAGTCTTCTTTTGTAGATTTAATTTCAAATAATAGATATTAGCCCAACATTTAGCTGACCTGCAATACAAGGCTCAGTCCACCACTCTCTTCCTGCTCGAAGTACAGTAGCTGTACAAAAGGTAAATTAAGTAAAACAAGAGGCTTTAAATTCCCGAAATGAAAAAAACAAAAATAAAAAGTAGTTTAGAATCAACGTTATGAACAAATTGAAAAGCAAAATCATTTTTTGTTGTAAAATATCCATAAAGAACTGCTAACTGATGCATTTATGCTCGATTAAAATGTGGGCTAAGATGCTAAATTAACCTTGAATTTGCTTTTCTCAGATGAGCAGACCCTACAAACCACTCCTGCGTGAGCCTCCCTTTCTGTTATTTCTACTGAATAAAAATGAGCGCTCTGCTTTTCCACCTGCGCAACATTGGAAGAGTAAACAAAGGAAAAGGGTGGGATGCGATCCTAAAGCCACTAAGACAGAGTCTGACCTTTCTAGAAATTGACTGCCCCAGCGAAAGCGGAAAAACAGCAACTGAACCATTAAGTGCCTCCTCCAAAACAATTGCAGAAACTGTTGTCTTAATTGGAACACCAAGTTTACTAACATGCAGAACAGATTGTGAAATTTAGTCATCGAAACTTTTTTCAATAGTTGTACAAAAAAATGCTATAAGGAGATACAAGAATAGTAGCTGAACGCATTTACCTGAATAGTGCAGCAAACATAGTGTTGACAGTACTAAGACTGGAAAGATCAAGCTCCAGCTCTTGACCTTCTGCTTCAATAGCCTGGTCAGGTTAAATTCTAGATTGTTATCCATTTGGTGTTAAAATGAGAGGATGAAATAGACAAAGAAGAGGAATGTAAATATAGCTGTATGCAGAATCATACGAGAAAAGATCACAGCAAGTGAACCAATATAAAGAATGAATGAACTTGTATCACAAACCTCAAAACCTGATGTGTCATATTGACATCGTTTATTTGGATCGGACAATATACCGTATGCGAAAGTGACTTCCTTAAAAACATCAGCTGCTGCAGCATCATTTGCATTTTTGTCAGGATGGTACCTGCAAAGTAAGCACAACCACATGGATTTCCAAGCAATGAAGTTTCGGTTCCTTGCTGTTGCTAGAGAATTTCCAAGCAATGACTTAAAAGTAGCTACCATTGAATGAACACCACAAGCTTAACAAATATTCCCTACCATGACATGGATTAACCCAGTTTGCTGTAAATAATTTAGTAAATTAACTTATTCATTAGTCCAAGTAAACAAAGTCCTTGATGCCCAAGTTGTAAGAAGCATACTACATAGTATCCAAAATTGATTTTGTTGGATGGTAAACTGATTTTGCTTATACTTTGAATCCACTTAAAGCATTTTCTTTGTCTAACTAGCTAGGTCATTGTCTGCATAACTAACGTCAGAATGAACTGGATGTTTTTATCTGGATTTTATTATAGTCAAATTGTCAATAAAGATATACAACTCAATATATTAGTAAACATAAAGATGCTTATTTGCTTCAGAGTTCGTCGATTTCATTGTTTGAATCTTCGTGGTAAACAACAAGCAAATGATTAAAAAAAAAACTATGGTTCACCTCGACAACAAGCAAAACCTAAAACAGAATTTGCAGCACCTTAATCACAAAGTTGATTTTTTACAGTTGGATGTTATCATGTTATTAGTCTTAGCTGATCTCATACAATAATTCAAGAATTAGTTAGCAAGGACATGGTACAGAGCAAAGAGTTCAATTAATTGGATAAATTGTACTCTTGTATTCTCAAAGATGCCACAGTCAGATAATCTGCATATACCAAAGGTAGAAGTTGAGGAGGATAATTTAGCTCCTTAATAGCATCTACATAACTTCGTCCAGACCTTATCCAGGTACTAGCCTTGTGGTTATTTGCAGAGGAGAAAGTTGTGCAATCGTGAATAATGAAACATATATTCATCAGACTTGACCCGGTAGTAGCAGCAAAGCCGCATCTACTTGATTTTGGTTTCCAAAACTTCAATACCCTGGTCAAGTCTAAACACGTTAGGTATCTGGACAACAAGCATTCTGAATGTTGTTCATCGGGATAAAGAATTTTTTTTCCTACTGAGAAGCTAAAATGTACATGTTGAATGTGTACATTTTAACATTGCGGATTACAAGGACGTGTTGACATGCTGAATGTTGTTTATCTTGATACAACTTTTTTACTATAATATTTAAATCCTTTGTAAGATCAACTGCAAACTAAAAGGTGTATGGTATATAATTTTCAACTTCGAATGTGTTCCAGTGTTATGCATATCTATTAGCAAATTAGTCCTTCATTCAACCCAAAAGGCTGGAATTCGTTCTCATCCAAACACACACCTTGTAGAAAATAACAAACCGAATCCAAAAACAACAAATGCACCAACAGGATCGACATTCAAGAAATAAGCATGAATCAAACATCAAACAAAACCAAAACTAAACCCAGGTCCTCACCTGAGCGCCAATTTCCTGTACGCACTCTTGATTTCCTGATCTGTAGCATTGCGAGCTACCCCGAGAACTTCGTAAGGATCTCTCCTGTGATTATTCGGCGTATTATTGGAATCCGCCCTCTTCTCCGACTTCGACGAAGAGAAACCCGGAGCAGGCATTTCCCTCCTTCGAAGATCGACAGCCTTCCAGAACTACTCTAACTCCTTGAAACGATCTGCCCGGAGACTACAACCCAGATTTCCTCGGCCTCACCTCTGAAAACCAATCTCCAACGCAATGGCGTTGCGAGATGGTGATCGGAGCGGCCTCGAACGGTGGAAGAGGCGAGAGAAGAGAGCGAAAGAGGAAGACGAGTTTCAAATGTACCTCAGGAACACTCTGAACGGTCTTATTCTTAGCCACATGACCTTCCCATTTAACGTCCGCATAAAAGTACATATACGATATCGTACATCTGACCGTTTATTTATTAATTTTATAACATCGGACGGTAGATCGTCCCACTCAGACTAGAAAGCCTTACTTTTGTCGACTAAATTTTAATCCACTCAGCTGGATACCGAACTCACGATTGGGTTTAAACGCAAGCTTTTTGTGGGGCCCGGTGGAGCAGGCGCTCTGGTTCCTGTCCGTCCCCCGGATCCTATTTCCGGCATCATGTGGGACCCGCTGAGGAATACTCGGTCACTATCAGATGTACCCAAAAATTTACCTTTCTGTTCTATTTGGTGTCCTTTGGTGAGGTCACAAGTACACGGAAGAAGAGAGAGAGAGATGAGTATGACAAACGGTGTTTTTCGATTTTCCATTCCGCTACGCGTAGTTTTTAATGATAATAAAAATACAATACCAACATAAAAGATAAAATTGATTAAAAAATAAAATATTTTGATTAATCAAAATAAAATATTTTAATTAATGTGGCAAGATATCATAGCTTTCAACGGATTAATTAAGCATCTACCATTCAAATCTCAGCAATGTCACACACTGCAAATCATTTTCTTTTTGATATTCCAGACAGAGATAGACTGCAAATCACCCGGGCGATGAAGACATAAGCAAAGAATTCATCTTTATAGAGGCAAAATATGTACATCTCACACAAGTTACTCCTCGACCAGTCGATGTTGGGGTTGTTGTCTAGCTCTTGTTCTAAGAGAAAACAAAAGTTGCTGCGAGAATATAATTCACATGCAACAATTCATTGGATCAAACTACCACGTAGATTGAGATCCTTGTGAGTAGCTTTTTTAGTCGAGGAAATCGGTTGATCCATGTATTGTGAGTTCATATGGCTAAGCTTGAAACCCATTTCTGGTAGTGTTGCCGGCAGTGGACTTCACCGCGAGACGCAACTGAAGGTCCAGTTCCTGGTAATTTTGCTTTGACCTGGACAAGGAGGAAGATATGGCGGCGATTGGCCAGCTTGGCAATTGTTTCTCCTGCTGCATCATTCCCTGCAAGCCGGGGTGCTGCTCGACTGGCATATGAGGCACAAAGGTAGGTGGCTTAGATGGCAGAAGACCGCCTGAGAATGCATTCTGATCAACAGTCTTGAAGTTCCCATTTGACTCTTCAAACAAGAGGTAGTCCGGCGCGGCAGCGGCGCGGTAGTACCACGGCACCGATAAGTCGAATCCGGAGCAGTGGCTTTTGATGAGAGGTTGGAGGTAGAAACCAACGCCAGTTCTCCTGGCCTGGAGCTCCAGTTTCTTCCTCTTCAACCGCTCTTTCTTGTGGGCATTCTGGTGGCCACCGAGCGCTTGCGAGTTTGGGAACTCCTTGCGGCAGAACTGGCACCCATACTTCTTGTCCTCCGGTCCACTGACAGAGCAGAAAGCAGGGGCAGGTGAAATCTTCTCGCCATCCTCCTTGCTTCCACTCTCTCCATCCCCATTTGGATCGAACTCAAAGCCAAACAAGCGAATCTTTTTCTCTTCTCCTTTGTCTGGATAGAGAGAGTTGGCTTTCAGCTCCCTGGAACCAGGACCTTGTGCTACCACACCAGTTTCCATTTCTTCAGTAGGGATATTGGAACCGCGCTTATGATGAAGTGAAGAACCGATGTCGGATCGAGCCCATCCTTATACTGAGCTGACATGACTTTTCTCATCAGTAAATTAATGTGTATCCACAGCAAATGCATTGCTAGAGTCAATCAAAGGGGAAAAAAAAATTCAAGATACAAAGAGCATCACCAAGTGGATGCAACTTTTATTTTATATTTTTCTTCTACATGATAACATGCTCTCGAAGTTTCAGGATTTCAATAAACAAAGTGGAAAAATACTAATAACAGCAGGAGGACAAGATTAGTACCACTCAGAAAATCCAACTTTGTTTGCAAATAAACGTGAGAATAAGAGAGCATATCACTTGAAATCCTAAAAGGTGAAAAGCTAGAGATGCATTTTGAGTAGCTCTTACAACTTTGTCCCACCAATTCAATATAAAACAAAAATGGGAAAGAAACTTGTTTTTTTGCTTACCGTGCTTAAAATCTTGAAGCACTGGTCCACTACGGCAGGTTGAGTGGCCTCGTACCCAGTAAAGTTAGACAAATAATACTACTTATGCAGCTATTTTGCATAATCAAACATATGAGTGTGAATCAAAGAGGAAAAGAAGTATATGAATATTATAAATGCAGATGACAAGAGAGTGATTTAAAGGTACACAACCTAATTTTGGCCAAGAAAAAAAAAGAGAGAATATAATGAGTGGGTAGTGATGTAAGCAAGTATTAACAATGTTGATAATATCAGAACATATCTTCTTTAGAACCAAAAGCATAGGATTGCCTATGAGTTAGTTGCTAACCCTCTATGATAGACAAAGACAAGCCAATGAATAAGAGTTGAACAGAAAATTTTCAAGAATATTAAACTCGATTGCATCCACTTTCTTCCTGACAAATCCCCATCTAACATATTGGTTTGAAAGCTCTCAGTTGCGCAGTCCACCGATAGCCCCTGGTGCAATCAATCCTTATACAAAGATTAGTTTTACTTTAATCTACTGCTTTCTTGCAAGACTCCCACTCAACCAATTGCTCTTTTAAATGTCTTTATTGGACTAACAAGTCATCAACCATTTGCTAGTTACAAGTTAGAACCAGTGGACAACTAAAACAAAAAGAATCCATGAACTAGTCATCAATTGATTGCATTAATTATGAAAGATCGCCTTTTTAAATTTACTAACAAGGAACTATAAGACACTATCAAAAAAAGAATACCTTTTTGTTGGACAAGGACAAATAAGATATGGGTGTTCAATTGGAAGGGAACTATTTCAACTTCTACATTGTTTTTCAAGTAAGGAACAAGATTAGGTGGCTTTGGACTGAATTCTCTAGGGAACAATACAGGTTAAAGACAAAACAGTTTGCTTTACGACGTAACCAATTGCAAAGAATGTTTTTCTTTAAAGAGATAAAATGTTGTGGAGAGAATTATTTCTCAGGTTTCCCCTCTTACCCATATCTTATGGCATATACAAGTATATAAATGACTTATCAGCCTATCCTTGATTGATACAATCATTCATTATCACTCACCCTCGAGTTGGACTACTATCTCATATTAGCCAAGTTTGTCGCATACAACTTTAACTCTAGGGCTTCTTGAAGACTTGATAAGATGACCATCATTTGAACTGATACATATAGTGGTGATTTTTTAACCTTGATTTTCCTCTCACAAAGGGACAACCAACTTCAGTATGTTAAATGTATTCATGAAGCACTATATTCAAAGCAATATATAAAGATAGCTAATTATCATAGTCCAGTTTCACGAGTTCATCTTAGATAACTTTCATTTAGGTCAAAGACTATTCAAGCACCCCTAAGAGATGATAAGCAGATGTACAAACTAGGTAGAGTTCAATGTGTTACAGCTCAAGCAATTGAAGAAGGCAGAAGTTGCAACCAACACAAGGATAAAATACAGTAGCTTCAGAGCTTCACTTGTAATATTTATGGGAAAGATAACAGGTGATGTAGATTTACAGAGATGCAAGCTGTAAATGATTAGCTTGTTTCGTTGTATTCTTACAGTACTGAGTGAGAGGGCAGGAAGCCTGTGAACCATCTCTCGTGTTCCGATTACCTCTTCTAACAGAACACCTGTGACAAAGTCTTCCATGAGTTACAAGAAGACAATTTAGGTCAAACTTCATATGATCAGGTATTCTATTGTTGAGGTGAATGTATGCTTGCTCTCTGTTTGCTTTAATGGGGATCCAACCAATGTCCCTCGTTATCCGAAATACCTGCAAAAGCACCATGGTTCTGCATATATTAGTTGATACTTTGCTGGAATTTTAGATCAGTTAAAAGAGCACACATGAGTATCCACTGGGAAATCATCTCGCTGAAGCTGGAACATTAGAACACACGCTACCTGTCATGTAGAAAGTGATTAAAACATGATTGATAAATAAGGACCGTTTTGATTGCACAGAATAGAACAATAATAAAATGTGATGAACTTGAGCTCACAAGTCACAAGATTTGTAGTTAAACAGTAACAAAGTTCTTGCGAATCAAGATTTGTAGCAAAAACTCACTGTTTGATCACCTATCCTTCCAGGCAATACAATTGCTCACACAATTGAATATTCCCTAAGCCTTTGGATTAGCACAAACCAGCGCAATGAATCAAACCTATCTTACAATGCCCGTGATTTAAAGCCCGATATAAGCTCAAAACTTAATGGAAACACCTTGCATAGTAAATCTTCAATTCTTCACCCTAGATATCGAGAATCAAATGTAGCGAACAAGGTAACCAAAACATGGTAATCAAGGAGACTCATCCAATAGTTCATCCTCAATAATTTTAACTCTTCGAGTAGAAAAGGAACTTCTTAGTAGAAATCAAACTAAAATCGGTTTCACTTCACTCCCCTTTAGATTCTCAGACTTAAAATTGAATAAGAATTAGCAAAAAGTGGTACCGTTTTTGGCCCTATTCCCTTGAACTTGGATAGCTCAGCTTTGATATCATCCACAGACAAGCTCCGCAAGTATTCCAAACAAATTTCGCCTCTTTTCTCCTTCAATGCCCTCAGAATGTTCTTTATGCTTGCTGCCTTGGTCACAGCCAATCCTCCACACCTGATGGCATCCTCTACCAGTTTTGCTTCCGCAACAAGAACCTTTTCCCATCAAGAAACATAAAAGTAGAGAATGATTAAATATTACTATCTACTAGGGAAAATGGAGGAGGTCGGATCGTAGATGCCAGAAACGACTAACTTGATCCCAGGTAGGGAAGGCGGTTTTAAGGGACTCGAACGCCCTTCTCGAGTTCGACTCCGTAGTATTCTGAGACAAGAGCGTACTCACGAGACCATCAAGGACCGTCTCCCTGGCATCACCGCCCTCATCCAGGCTGTCGGTGGACCTCCGGTACTTGGCGAACTCCTGGGGGAATCCATGGTGGGCAAGGAGAGCGTCACGCACGGCCTGGCATTGCTCCGAGGTGGGGAATGGGAGTTCCGGGTAGGGCTCGAAGGAGGGTTTCAGAGCTTCGATGGATTGGGTGGGCGAGGGCGAGAGCGAGAGCTTCCGCTTAGGGTTCCTTGGCATTTTGCAGCGGAGGAACGTAGCGGATCGCGAGTGGTTCGTCGAGGAAAATGGAGGCAGCGGAGGACGACGATCGGTAGCGACGGTGAAGAGGATGGCCGTTCAGGTGCTCGACGGCGGCATTGCGTAACGTAATTATCAGAAACCGGTTCCTCAGGGGCTTAAATACGAGAATTGGGACAAATAATGGGCTGATCGGCCCAATTAGACAACACGTGGGCCTCTCAATAAGGTATTTTGAATAGGGTGGTGAAAGAATTTGGTCGGATGTCCGAAATAGATCGGATACTTGAATGGAGAATTGAAAT
>JBAMIB010000044.1:7578304-7591752 GCA_037177415.1 Kaempferia rotunda | reverse complement strand
GAAGACGCCGGTCGGACTAACCCGACCGGAACAAGCATCGTCCACGTCGACACCCTCTCCGAGTCCAGCCTGTGAAGACTTGAACCCGGGTCCACCCGCTCTCCGATCAGACAGGATCAATGTGAATTACTACTACAAATGCCTGTCTCAAGGGAAGCGTATCTAGATCATATTTCGGAATAAATGGCACGTTAGATTTTATTCTTTTGGCTCTGAAGAATAGAAACTGATTCACTTACAAGTCGCCAAGTCGGTCTTTGGTTCAGTTCCAACAGCCACACGCCTTGTGAGCGACCTCATCGTCACAAACTCTTCAGCAGCAGAAGGGTGGATTCCAACCTGTGGTACCACAATGAAGAACTCAGACGCAGAAGGGTGGATTCCTAAACCCTAAACTATGAACACTAATGTTCGGATCTCTCATAAGAAATGAATAGATTTATCAAGATTTATTTTGGGCTATCTTATTCACACCCACGGACGTTTTCTAGATAATACAATGAAGTAATAAAAGACTTTAAACACGTCTTACCGTGCTATCGAATTGTTCTTTAGTGGCGCCGCATTTGAGCGCGATAGCAATTGCCTGAACATAACAGTCAAATGAATGCATTCAGGAAGAAAAAAAAATAGAATCAAATTAAATGTAAAATTTGGGGAAATTGAACGAGTTCAGTAAAATTATCTTGTGTATTTTTGTGCTCAGTTGAACGCACCTGCATGATTTCAGGTGCATCTGGCCCGCACATTGAAGCGCCTAATACTTTATCAGTCTCAGAATCAACGACGAGCTTCATGACTGTCTTTTCTTGCCTTCTGAGATATGAAATAAATCAAAACTAAATAAATCTACCAGGCATTTACTGTAGTTTAGTATCACTAATATCGTTTCGTCTATTCCCGTTGGCTGTTGTTCGATTATCATAGTAAATGGATTGAAATGCTAGCTAAAAGTGATACAATGGAGTACAGGTATTTTTTCTTTTCTTGCTAGAAGAAGAGAAACTCTACTGACCCAGAAATAGTGTTCTTCATAGGATTGAAGGAAGATGTGTAAACAAGAACATCATTCTTTGTTTGCTCCAGAGCCTGTTGCTCACTGAGACCTACTGCTGAAAGCGGGGGTATGCTAACAAACGAGAAGAATGCCTTGAGAAGTGTTTTGAACCAACATAATCTTAGGCACAGTGAGGAACTACTCTATAAAAAATTTTGAATTCTAAGAATGAATTTGGGCCTTAACAAATCCTATATTGCAAGGAATTTGTTTTTAACATCTTTAAGATGCAATAATGTCCGGAAAATCAGGTATTTAGGATGTGTTTTTTAGCACAGAAACTAAAAACAAATGAGGAACCAGGGAGTTCTAAGAAATAATATTATACAAAAATTAGAGGAAAAAAGAGGATTGGGACAGTGAAGTGATTTCATTGCACAAAAAGGTTAAAAAGTAAAATTACCAGAAGACAGCACAAGGTATGTTAACGTAATCAGGTTTAGTTGGCTGTCCTCCAAACACAGTTTTCTGCAATATAAAATAGCAGATCAGTTATACATGTCAAACATAATAAAATCAAAGAAAAGCTTCTGCAAAATCCAAAATGGAGACTTACAGAGAAGTAAATTCCTTCCATAAATGCCACAGGGGTCAGATTCATTCTGTTTGTCACATCACCAACAGCCCATATGCTGGGAACTGAAGTGCGAGAATATTCATCGACCTTAGAATGTCCCAAAGTTTGTCAAATATTAGGATAAAGGAATCTAAGAATTATCATGCAAAACCCCCAAATATAATTTTTGCAGCAGCCAAGGGTTCCAAATCAAAAATACCCATAAAATTGATATAGGTGTTCACAAAATTAGTGGAAAGATGCGTTGAACAAAGAGAAGAAACCTTGATCACTCCTGTTTCGTCCAGCTCGACACCAACGGACTGCAAATTCAACCTCTTTGTGTTTGGAACCCTACCTGTATTTCCCAATATTACATTAGATATTCAGATTTTGCCATGATGATACGAAGGAATAGTCATGCTATGACATGTTAAGATTGAATATATACTAAATGTATAAGAAACAAACTGGAAAAAGGAGTCGTTTAAGTACCCACACAGAGATAACCAACCAACCAGTTTGTCAGAAACAATAAAATATGCTGCCGAGGCACCAAGCCCTCGCTTGAGCAAAGCATATCACTTGTAGTGAAAATTAAATTGTATTAATGGATTGCAACATGCTTTTTGGGATGTGCATAGAGACCATAGTTCTTCACATAGATATAATTCTACAATAACTGTCCAAAAAGTTATCAAAATTCTAAGGGCCAAAGTTTATGTGAGGTTTGTGAAATCAAAAAAGTTAAAATAAAACTCAAATAATTGTGGGTGCAAGATTTCTCTTAAGGTATTTTCAACCATTAGAGTTCCAAATGAGTTTTCTTATGATCTGAATGTGTCACATCAATACTACATCAAAAATATAAAAATCTACTACTCTTTTCATTTTCACTATCCAAGAATTTCACAATAATTGTTTTTAATGAATCATATATTTTTATTTATTATTTTTTATTTAATATCGTGATGTATAATTTTCAAACTCATCTACAGATAGCAACACGAATATAATGCATATCGTGCTTATGTCAATGGCTGTGCATTGAAGATTTTAAGTGTATGTTCAGAAAAGCTTCCATTTATCTTCAAATTTGACAAGGGACTCGAACTTTTTGTTTAATACTTTGAGGGTTGTACTATAAGATTCACATAAGTAGCAGATTAAGCACAAAGAAAATAATCCTAACATGTCACCTCAAAGGTAGTTCCTTCCGGTAAAATAAATCCACTTCTACACCCATTCCCTGCCATATTGAAGCAAATTCAACAGCAATATACCTGCAATCGATAATATAAATTTGGAATCCAGCGTATTAGAAACTATTTGCTTTTACTGAAAGAAAGATCGTGTAACATTTTCACATACCCCCCACCAAGTATCACTACACGTTTTGGTAGCTCCTCTAAACTTAAGGCCTCATCAGAAGTAATTGCCAATTCCTGATATGAAAGTAGGTAGAGTATAACTTAGTATTAAGTAGAGATAAAACTCTGGAAGGATTACGGATAATGTAAGCCACTATCCAATAGTTAATGAAACCTTGCAAATTGATAAAGAAACATATATGGTTACACAAACCTTGCCAGGAATATCTACAAGTTGCGCTCGACTGCCAGTTGCAATCAAGATATGTTTGGCTGAATATTTCTTTGTTGTACCATCTGGTTCTGTTACTTAAATTGTATGGGCATCTGTTAACTTCCCCTCACCTTCGATCATTGTCACACCAGCATTTGGTAGCAACTGCTTATACCTTTCACTTAAACGAATAACTTCTTGCGTCTGAAATAAGATACAGAGGATAAGGGCAAGTCATGAATCAAATAGTTTAATTAAAAGGTTCCAGTGAAGTGCATAATAGCATGTTCATCTAAATTTCTAGTAAGCATAATCAGCTGAATAAGCACATGATAATAACTGATAGCATGGCGATGAGTTAATATACAACAAAAAAATTATGAATAACACAGAAATACTAGTTACAAAATGTAGTAACAGGATTGTGGCAAGAAGAGGAAGTTCAGGGTAAAAGTGAAATAAACATGGAAAGAATTCTATTTGGGTAACACCAAAGGGAGGAAACACAGAAAGGAAAAGGTACAATGAACAACTGAATATAACAACCACAACCTTCAAAAGCCAAGTAGCTTAATCTTACTCATTAATTACGTCTGAATAAGATTGAAAATGCAATTGAATTAGCTCCGTATGGAATCTACTCTGACCCATCAAACATAAAGCAGATACCACAAGCGTTTACTCAACTCTATAACCAGAAAAAGTTATTGATTGACACCCAGAGCATTTCTATTGCCTAGTAGTCTGTATTAATCCGCATGCACATTATCAACAGATACAAAGCTGAAAACTGACCCAAATTAATCTCAAATGCAATCGCGTCATCAGGGAATAGAGAACCAAAGCAAATTGGAAGAGAAATAATTGAGTGTCTTACAGACCTTATTGTGTAAAAGTTTTTTCCAGTTGAAGTTAATTTCGCCATTTATTTCCCATCCAAAATTTCTAGAATCCTGTAAGGAGAGATTACCATTAAAAACATAAAGCAGATCAAATATGTTTCCATAAGCTGCCAGAGAGTACAAAATGAATAACGATGATGATGTGGAATGTGAGAAACTCTCAAAGGAGTAAAAAAAACAACCTTTTCAGTCAAATCAGCAATAATAGCAGGGATCTCATGTACACTATGAAGGAAGAAGAAGAAGGGCAAGGAATTTAAGGAAAACAGAAGATTACGAAGCAAATAGGATTTCTTTGTATTGGACTTCTTGTTGCTACTACACTTGTCTCAAACTTAACACTTCATCCATATTTATACATTTTTGGATGACATGAAAATCAACAAGATATTAAAAACATTAAATGCATTTACTAATAAGATTCATGAATCCATGAAGAGGTACTTGAGATGAAATTGGACTTTACTTCTTGTAGAAGTAAAAGAGACATTTGAAATCAATTTGTAATTTGAGTCTTGAATTTGGTTTAACCCAACACACTTTTAACTAGCTTTTGCATGCTCCATTCCATAACAGTGACATAAGGGAATACACTTTTGTTCTTGGCAAATTTTGTTTTATAAGAGCAAAGGATGAAACAGATATAAAGTCATCATTTTTCAAAGAACACATCAGGTGAACAATAAATTTATGGTCTCCCAGGCATTTAAAGATGCTTTCCCTAGATAAAGAACAAAAACAAATTTCTGTTCTTAGAATTCTCAACTTTACTAACTTTTTTAAATGTTGTTTCCAAACTGCCCAACATTTTAAGTATGATTGATTATATCAGCCTTATAGATTTATCATTTTAACCTAGGGGCGTATGACAATACAACAGCGTTCCGAAGCTCCTCTTCAATTTAAGTATTAGTGATATGATAATCGATACCATTTTCTATATTGAATAATAGATCGACATATCTAAAGAAAATTTGCAAAAATTTATTATTTATTTGTCTTAGAATCTTAGATCTGCTCATTTCTTTTCTTACTTGAACTATTTAATTTTGAATTTTCTTTCCTAATATCTAAGCTTCAATATTTCTTTACTTTCTAACACTCTCTTCCATTAAATCAATTAGCTGCATATGTTTGAAGTCATATGTTCAAAAGAGACTAATCTAGATTGCAGTTGACCAAAAATATTGACTTAGAAATGACTTTTATTATGTCACAATAGCCGTGACATCAATAACAAAATTATCAAAACCAACCAGGCTACTACAATAACTATTACCTAGTCCATCATCAGTGTTTTTTCAGGTAGAAATTGCAAATGAATATGACCAGAGTTCTATGATAACAATTGATAACGAAGGTTATGCAAATCTTTTCTTTTATTCTCTCTATTAATTGACTTAATAAGCAGATAGCATCTATAATTGAAAGTTTGAGCATAAACGCAAATTGTTCTCAGAAGTTTTTATAAACGTAAATTGTTCTCAGAAGCTTTTGGTTCATATTTTCGATTTCTGAATCACTATCCCTAAAATTTCATAGAAAATGTTTCAGAATATATGTTCTTAAATGTACGGGAAATTCTAGGCTAAAAATTAAACATCGTTATGATGAATAAATGAAAGTATATGTTGAGACACAAGATACAAATTGTGCATGCAGGCAAATCTTACAGTCAGCCAACCTAATATAAGACAATACGAAACCCCTCTCTGATAAAGTACTAAATTATAGTAGGTAGAATATTGGGTAAAGATTATACCTCAACTTCATCTCTAAATTGTAAAGCATAGACCAATAGCTTCTTAGGAAGACATCCACGAATAATGCACCTGAAGCTCGTAACATGGATGTAAGTACAACAGCAAATAGACATAGTAAAAAATGGATACTTGACTTCCAGATCTTTATCAAACAATGTACAATTTTTCATATATGGCAAGACCAGTGTTTCATGTAGCTGTAGGAATCTATTGTTATTATAAATTCAGACCAAGTAATATAAATTCAGGACACAGGTACAAAACAAATGTTCAATAAATGTAAATTAACTATCAAGAAACAACCTACAAGCAAATCTTCAATTCAAATCGGAGGCAAATCCAATCATTCCCAAAATTCCAGCATATATCAGTACATAGAATCTCTTGTCAAGATCCAAAAACATCTATGCATGATAACATGAATTCCAATGTCAAAAAGAAAGCTTCAGCTTCCTGGCTGTGCTTAAGATTATAAAGAGAGTTACAAGTCTGCATATTAGGTTTCGGAAGTATCAAATAACAACAAAGGAACATTTTATGTTGATGTATAGTACACAACTGAAAATCAATAGCGTCACTAAACCAAACCAAACTGAAAATAAATAAATAAGTAAATTTACGTTCCACCTACTCCTCCAGTGACCTCTGAACTGATGAGATGAAATGGAAGCTCACAAATAGCAACCTGCATCATCATGCAACATAACAGGTAAATAAACAAACTAATTATTTGCTAGTCCAGCTAAAAGGTGTCTGTAACAAGATGGCAGCATATGATACTGAAATCAGAAATGTCAAATAAACTCAACTCTGGCACAAATTAACTCACATAAAAATTCAACTATACAAATCAGCTCCGAGGATAATTAAACATCACAAATAGCCAAAGATAAGTCGTTAGTAATCTGGCATTCCCATACAACAAAGTGATCGCAGCTACTTGAATCTTCACTCAGGCACGAGACAAGTTAAGGCAATTAACATAATAAGATGACCAGGAAAGGAATCGATCAAAATACTGTTTTAAACTAAATAATTTCGCGAAAAAAGATAACACCACACCTTCAATAGGAAAGACAACATTTTGAAAGCAGAAACCCGACCCAAAAAAAAAAAGTCAAATAGAACAGCAGATTCGAGATCATCGTCATAATCATCCTGACCTTGGCTCCAAACGAAACAGACGTCATAGCTGCTAGATCACCACCGCATCCAGCCCCGATGGCGAACAAGTCGAAATCATACTGTTTGTCTTCGTGTCCAACCTTATCCAGTTCCCCATTAATCAGCATCTTCCTCGCCATCACGACTCTCCACAAATTCCAACACCAACCACAAAAAAATGTCAGCGTGCATAAAACCCTCACCCGACGAATCAAATGGCGTAAACATGGGCAAGAAATGCAAGCTCACCGGATCTCCGATACCCAAAACAACGCGACGACGAGGGCGGCTCTCCCGATAACCAAATCGATTCGAAAACCGGCAGAGTACGAAGAAGAAAGTGAAGTAGCCAAATCGAAGTTGGAGATGTTCGTTTCCAGAGGCACCGATCGAAATTGATCGCTCCCTTTTTATCCATCCAGTCCTTTGTTCTGCCAGCCAGCCGCCCTCGAATTCAAATGGAAATCGTACACTCACAAATCGACCTAGAAAACGAACGCGTGGGCACGCCATGGCTCGCCGAACTGTGTCCGAGATATTGAAGGCGCGAAGGTGAGAGAGCATCGTGACCGTAAGTAATGACGTACGGCCACGATGAGCCAAATTTTGAGGATTTGTTTATTTATTTATAAATTCTGAAATCTCCTTTTTAAAAAAATTCAAAATTCATCCGTTGTTTGAAATCCGTCGTTTCCTCGCGTATAAAGATTATCTAATTTTTCGATCTACTTTTAGCATCTTTACAAATATAGATCTTCCTCTCTTTGCTCGTTTCCGCTGTTCCTTCGCTATTTATCTCCGTTTGGTTTCGCTCTCCTTCTCTATACGGATTAGAATCCGGCGCCAATCTCCTCCTCTCCGAAGGTACGATTTTGATGGCGGAATGGCTTGCTCTTCGATGGATTATCTCGCTAATGTTTGTTCCTGTGATTCCGTGTGTAGGAAGGGCGGAGATCGAGGCGCCGAACAACTGCGTGCGTTTTCAGCGAAAGATTCTAGGTTTTGCTGGATCTAAATCTGAAGAATGTTCAGCTGTTGTAGATCGGTTCCGGAGGATTGGGGAGAACCCGACGAGTTCTACCCTATCAGGCCAGATTGCCGCGATGATGTTCTCGCCTCTCGTTTCAAGCCCACTGTTAGTTTCTCTTCTCCCTCGATTTTTTCCACCTGTATTTTGCATCATTTATTTTGGTGGAAACAAGAGAAGGAAAGTTAAGAAGAATGCAATTCCATTCCTTAACCACTTCCTTCCATCCTGATGTTTAGGTGAAACAAAACAGGGAGTCCCATATCGAACACGTCAAAATCTGTGTTTATTTGCATTAGTGTACTATTTTGAAGTATATAGGCCTTCAAGATGAACATTCTAATGCATTCGTCATATTTCTTTATATGTTTATGCTTTTCATCGAGTGTTAAAGGTTGTTCTTTTATCAATTCAGCCTGGAAAAACGCTTAGTGGAAGACGGTGGCGTTCTTCATTCTCAGAAGAGGGACATTTGGACATTGCAAAAGTTCTTAGGCGGATACAAAGAGGGGTGAGTGATTTGTTGCACATATTAACATTAGGGAACATTAGCGTAATTTAGTTTATACTATTCTGTTAGGGAGTTCATCCGACAATAAAAGGAGAAGTTTGGGAGTTTCTACTTGGTTGTTATGACCCCAAAAGTACCTTTGACGAGCGCACGCAATTAAGAGAAAGTCGAAGGTAACGATACTAGCAAATATTCCCATTTTGTTTGTCTTCTCATAACCCACATGAAAGCATTTTTAATCAAAAATAACAAAGCAAAAGTGCCCTTTTACAGATCAAAATATGAGGAACTGAAGTCAAAATGCAAAGATATGGATGGTTCAGTTGGCAGTGGTAGAGTGATAATGACACCAGTAATCTCAGAAGATGGTAAACCTATTGAGGGCACTCCAAATGCATCAGAAGAACATGTAGTTTTGGACAAAGAAGTGATCCAATGGAAGCTTAGCTTACACCAAATCGGTAAAAGCTTTTAGAGATAGTTCTGAAGCAAAGTTCAATGACTTTAAACTTGTTCTTGTTCTTTTGGTTCCCTAGGTTTGGATGTCAATAGGACAGACAAAGCACTTGTCCACTATGAGAACCTACAAAATCAAGCCAAGTTGTGGGATATTCTGGCTGTTTATTCATGGACAGACAAGGAGATTGGCTACTGCCAAGGTGAGTTGTGAATGCTCTCAATTCCAATGGAATAAGATCAAATGATATAACTTTTGATCTACATGTTTAATAGGAATGACTGATCTTTGTTCACCCATAACAATTCTCATCGAAAATGAGGCAGATGCCTTTTGGTGCTTCGAACATCTTATGCGTAGAGTTGTAAGTGAAAGTTGCTCTCCCATCAGAAAGATATTCACTCTTGGTCTTGAGTCTCTTGAATTCTATATCCTTGTCATGCTAAAATTCATACTGATTTGCTCTTTTTGTTATTCAGAGAGGAAATTTCAAAAGCTCAACCACTACGATTGGAGTCAGGTCTCAATTGACTCTACTATCATCTATCATAAAAACTGTTGATCCAAAGCTCCACGAGCACATCGGTATGGTTTTAGAGTTTCAAACGCTTTGCAAAGAAAACCAGAACATGTTATGATCCAACAATTTTGGTGTTTTAAACTATGATGGCAGAGAGTCTCGACGGAGGGGAGTATTTATTCGCCTTTCGGATGTTGATGGTTATTTTTAGGCGAGAATTTTCTTTCACCGATTCATTGTACCTTTGGGAGGTATGATTGGTTTGTTTCCATTTGTTTGAATTAGTTTACACATGTTTAGAAGCTTATCATCTTGATTGGTTTGTTTCAGTTGATCTGGGCAATGGAATACAACCCACTTCTCTTCTCCAGCTACGAATCAAACACCCCTTTGGATGCCCCAAAAGATGGCCTAACGGCGAAAAAGGATCTAATGCGGTATGGAAAGTTTGAGAGGGCTCATGTGAAGTTGGGTCGGACCGACCAACAAGCCACTCTCCCAATATTTCTTGTTGCAAGTGTTCTCGAGGGGAAGAACAAGAGACTACTACAGGAGGCTAAAGGGCTTGACGATGTCGTCCAGGTTGTGCCATTTTCTTTCTTCTTAGTCATTAACAAACCTCTCTTCACTTGAGTTATCGTTATTGGTGCTTTCTTGAAGTAGATTCTCAACGACATAACCGCAACCTTGAACGCAAAGAAAGCCTGCGACGAAGCATTGAAACTCCATTCAAGATACTTGAAAATGGTACATTTCGTTAGGTTTGTATTATCGCTAGGACTTGATTTAGACGATGACTTTATTTATATGTTGTCTCTTGCAGGCAAAGACATAAGTAAAGAACTAGTTAGATCCAAAGGACAAAGGATTCGATTATACTCTTCAAGTTCTCTATCGAGTTATACTTTCAATTCTTAAGAATTGCAATATTGATTCTTATAAACATGAGCCAAAATATTGTATACGAATTATAAAGAACTATGATTCTCAAAATAAATTTTAAACGTTTCTTTTATTCGATCAAAATATTTATTTTTTAAATAATACTATATTTATTTTCCAAATTTAAAATAAAAAACATGACAGTGACAAGTATCATCATGACATTCTCATTTTCTGTCCCTTCTTCAGACTTCAGTACGTCCCTGATCCGCTCAACAGCTTACTGATTCCCTTTTTAATTTCTTCTCCGAAATTAAATTATAATTTGAAAAAAGGATAATTAATTGCCAAAATTCCAATCTCCTCCTCCATGAGTTTTTCACATTACCACCTTGTTATTTACATATTTTTCTTCCCACAAAAACAGCGTTCAAAATTAAGGAATCAGGGTACTACAAGAACAAGAGGAAGAGTACCAGAGCGCCGGCAAAAAAGAGCGAACCGTTCTCCGGCGAGAAACCGCTGGAAGTGAAGAGCACTGGCTGCGGAACGGCCGTCTTGTTGCAGCGCCTCAGGTAACTAGCCGCGGCTCCGCGGCCGCTGCCTGCTTCGTGCTCCTCGCCGAGGCACAGATCCGGATTACCGGCCAGCCTCAGCTTGCCGTCGAGGCGCCGGACGAAACCGGGGGAAAACGGAACGCGGCCGCGTAGCCCGTTGTTCTCCAGGTTGATTTCCATGGCCGTGCTCTCCATCCGCCGGAATTGCTCCGAGAGCTCCCCTTCGAGTTTGTTGTTGTCCAACGCCAGGTAGGTCACGCTTCCCAAGTAGACTCCCATCGATGCAGGAACACTGCCTACAAGGCCCAGCCGCGACATCCCGACGCCCAGGACACTTCCAAGCTTCTCCCATATCTCCGGGATGGTGCCTCCGAGCGGGTTTCCGCTCAGGTGAATCTCTCGTAAGTTTTTCAGCTCCGCCAGAAATGCCGGAACGCCACCGGTGAGTCGGTTCTCGCTCAGATCCAGAAGTTCCACTCTGCTAAGCCCAACGAGCTCGGCCGAGATCCGACCGGCGATCCTATTGGAGGAGATATCCAGCTTGACCAGCTCCGCCAGTCTACCGATCTCGGATGGGATCGCTCCACCAATGCGGTTCCCACTTACATCAAACACTTTGAGGAGACTGAGTCGTCCTATGGAGCGAGGAATCTCGCCTCGGAGGCGGTTCCGGGAAAGGATCAGCTGCTCCATGCGGCGGAGGTCTCCCACCTCGGAAGTAATAGTCCCGGATATCTGCGAGCCCGAAACGACGAGGCGTCTAAGGCGAGAAAGGCCTGCAAGCCGGCTGCCGAGACTGCCACCGAGGGAAGGGTTCTGGTAGAAAGCGATCTCCTCGACGGTGGAAGACAGATTCCAGAATTCGGTGGAAAGGACGACTTTCGTGGACGTAAAGCAGTTGTAGAAGAATACCTTTCGAAGGAAAGGGAACGAGGAGAGGGTTCCCGGTAGAGTGGCGTCAGGGCCGCACGGTGGGTTGTTGGAGAACTCGGAGACGTAACCAAAGTTGAGCTCGACGATGTGTGGGGATTCGTCGTCGCCGGAGTTGGAGGAGGGAAATAGGTCGCAAACGATTCCGTGTGGGCCGGAGAGGCACAGATCGTCGGGGTAGAGCGAGCGCCAAGGGACGGAAGGGTTGACCGACTCCAAGGCGAGATAGGCCGCCTCCTGCTCTTGCTCCGGAAGGAGGAGAAGCGACGGTTCCACTCCCTCGCCGGAAACGGCAATGCATCGGAGGAGAGAAACGACCAGAGCAACGAAGCAGCAATCTCCGACAGCCATGGAGAAGAACCAGACCAGGACACGGCGGTGCTTTTATGCTTTTATAGCGAGGAGAAGAAGGGAATTGCCAATTTTTTGAAAACACCCACAAATTTTACATAATAAGTCTACAAGTCAGAATTGCAAAAGACTGCAGCGAAATCGTGTTGTCAGGTTTGTTTTATATTTAAAAGACCAATTTAGCCTCGCTCTAATACCCACCATTCCTAATCATCCAAGAATATAAAGGTAACTTCGCTAAAACAGTGATGACTCATGGTTTCGGCGTTGGCGGCTTTTTCTTTTGCAAAAAAACTACTTTAATTTTTTAAATACGATTCTTCGATGACATGACAAAGTGCTCATTCCGAATTCCCAAAAATGGGACCGAAACAAACGGCACCTCGTCGATCCATTAATTAGAAGGGGAAAAAGGCAAAAAAAGACGAAGACATTTATTGTCTTTGGGGACTTTCTTGTCTTTTTGCCAGAGTAGCCCAATCAGAATGTGCTGCGGAGGCCGCCACCTCCGCCTCGGACTTCGTGCCTCGGCCACCCTCAAAGTCCTCAATTCGAAGCGTGACGTGGAAGTACACGTGGCGAGCGATTTGTGGTGTCCGGCAGCGCGACCTCGACCGGTTTTGTTTATTTTGGAAGGGGTCGCGCCAGGTGGCGCGGTGAGGAGGCAAAGGCTGGTGGCAGCCACCGACAGCAGTGGGACAGAGGTGGCAGCGGCGGGCGGCGCTGCCCCCGGATTTCGGGTTTCGCGCCGGAGAAGGCAGGCGAATAGCTCGGTGTGATTGCGTGGACGATGATGACGTGGCGGCTGCAGTTTGTTTACTTGAGAGGTGAGAGAAAAGGTGGAGTTTTTTTTTTTTACCGTGGTCTTGGTCAAAAAGTTATTCTGGTGGAGGATTCACTGATCCGGCATCTATCGGGGTAAGTAAACAAAAAAATCTAAAATCTTTTGACTGGCGAATAAGTTTGTTGAATAAAATAGTTTTTAAAATATATTAATTCTCATTGAATAATTGAAAATTGCCAAATATCATCAACCTGTTGAAAACCAAGTTAATGAAACATGTCCTTGATGTGAACTCAACTGCTCCCGGATTCGCTAGGCATCGTCGTCAGGGGCGGTCCTGAGGAAAATAAGGCCCGGGGCGAAATTATATATTTGATAATTTGGACCCTCCCTCTTATATTAA
>JBAMIB010000044.1:7488679-7502439 GCA_037177415.1 Kaempferia rotunda | reverse complement strand
AAACCATGGTTATTCCTAAGTCATGTTCCACTATAAATACTGATAGATCCGGAAGATGAATCCCGTATCTCTATTCAATAAACTATTATTTCTGATGACACTATGGGTTATGATACCTAGGTCAATGTGTTTCCTGTCGTAAGTCCTCCTGGACCAAATGTGACTCAGGAGTAACCAATCTCCCAAGGTAAAAACCCACATGAGTACAATATGTCAATAGCATGTGTCGATGCAAGTAATAAGGATAGATCACTATAATAAGAGTCTCGCTCCACTATCAAATATACTAACATATGCGGGAGTTATGTTCCACCACAAATAAACTATCAAGGGTGAAAGCAATGTTCCCCCACCAGTTATATAATAATGTGGGAGCCACGCTCTACCACAAGCCAAACATAAAAATGTGGGAGCAATGCTCCACCATAGATTATACAACATATGTGGGAGCAATGCTCCTCCACAAGAAGTACAGAAATATATGGGAGCAATGCTCCACCACAAGAAAAACAATAACCAAGACACTCTACCACAGGTCACTGTGGCAGACAGGAAGTAGTTATCTAGCTACGGGGCTACGTGAAGTCACTCTACCACATATCACTGTGGGTAGCCTAGGGTATAATAACCCAAGGATAACAACACAGCAAGAATATTGTAATCACTGTCTACTTTCTCAACATCGTAGAGGAGACACAATTGTCAATCACCCGTAGGCGAAATTAGTTGACAAAATATACAAACAACTATACAGTGTAAGGATTACTCTCGCAGTACAACTATATCAACAGGGCATATGAACTCTATGCAATGATACCCAATCATACTTGCCATTATAACAATATAAGTATCTCCAAAACCATGATCTATTAATCACATATATCAATCTATGTATAAAGATTAAATAGGTATCAACCAATCAACCTATACGACAGTAGTAATATCCACGCTGCACACTGGACATATTGCACCTTATAGCAATGATATAATCAACATCGATCCTCCAATATATCTCAATCATAGGTACACATACCAATCAGGTCTAACCAACATGATAACTCCATAAGTGCATATCAACCTGAATATATCCACAAAAAGGGGTTTAATCGACTTATATCTCCAATATACACATTAAACACACGTGCACAGGTAACATAAGTATAATTAATCAAATACTTCCAATGGAACTCACCTGACATGTATGCCTGCATTACATAGGTATAATCCCCAAAATACCTCAAATAACACAAGTCGGACATGTGTGTACATACGTACGATCAATCAGCTACTTACAATAAAACCATCAGACACGTGTATACACACAACATAGGTATGTATCCAAAAACATGGTACATCAGTCACGTGCATCTAAATATATGTAGATATCCAACATATGTCACCAACAACATATAGCCGATTTAAATTTACAAATGGTACCAACCTAGTGTACATCTCATCCTTTGGGACGGGCATGAAGCTACAGACCAGATTACCAATCATAGAACTCTGTTTGCTGCTATTCTTGTCAGTAATGAAATAATTAATAATAGTGGAATCCGCTCTTTCATCACCTACCAACTTAAGAATTTAAAACATGTATCACAGCAAGGAATACCATAGTCTCTCATCCTCTACGTTTAGACTAATAGAGAAAAAGATTGCAATTAGTAGGGGTGTCCACTAGATGATTCCAACAAAAGAAACAAAACAATTTAGTTGGATTAAACTAACAATCATAAATTATAACTCACAAACAAAGAAGCTTGACTCAGTTAAGATCATTGAAAAATTGGAGAAAACTGAAGGTCAATCACTTGAACTTTATTTTTTCAACATGTTGTCTCAGGCTCTCAACTATTTCAAAAGAATTTTGCTATGCTACTTTCTGAATCCAGGACAACAACCGTAAGTAATGTAGCCATGTAAAATTCCGTTCTCATACAAACTAGACCTTTCTTATAATCTGGTACAGCATTACTACCACATGATTGGTCTTTTCAATTTTGTTTGACATTTTACACTCTTGTTGCAAAACTATATCTCACTATTGTAATTTGCATACTTAATAGATCTCGAGAATTCCATTCACGTTCCGTATACACTTTGAGAAGAGTAATGTTTCCTAAGCATGTTACCAAAATGATTTAAATAAAGTATGGCACACAAAAGAAACAAGTACATTACTGATTCGCTGAATAAAATGGCTAGATCATCTAATTCCCACTCCGATCCTAAAATTTAAACGTAAATCAAAAGAACTATTTAGACCAGATCCAGCAACTCGATTTGCAATGCTACAAAACATATAGGATCGATCTTTTATTTCCGCAAGAGTACAAAACCGAGATAACAGAACAAAACAACTGTGAACAAAAATGGGGTATGATCAAATTACCAGGAGGAAGTGTTGGTGGCCGTGGAGGAGAAGAACGATAAGGTAGCCCACTCGTGCTTGGATCTCACCTGGTACTCCCTGAGCTGATCCGCCAGATTCGATCGCGTTATCATCTTCCAGGATCCGACCAAAGCGAACCTACGAGGCTATCGCGTCGATTCCCACCAATCAAGCAACCGCGAATTCGAGCAAATAATCGGCAGCCAAGTCCGTCTCCTTCAGCGGAAGACCTCCGGCGTGGATCAGATCGACGCTGATCCTTCGGGCTTCTTGACGCCCGAGTAGCTACAGATGCCACCAAACTCGACGAATGGAAGAAACCACGAGGGTTTGCACCCCGTCGCGTGTGCTGACTAGCAAGTGGTATATTGTATTTTTGTTACTAAAAAAGCACTCCGGATAAAAGAAAATACACCGATTATTTTAGTAATACACTTATTTTTGTATATTAAAAACATTTTTTTATTTCTAAAATATCCTAATATTATTATAACACTCTTATCCAAACTGTTACAATGTGACCATTTTAATCAAAGCGACTTTAATATTAATCAAATTTTGTTCTAACATTGTACATGCCATAGTTTTAGCTAAATCTCCTAAACACTAACCCTGCTTTAGGGATGAGATAAATTTACAGGCGAGATAGCTTAGTTAGCAACTAGAAAGGTTAAAAAAATACAATCAGATTCACTAATCTTCGTTGTCGTAGTCCTCATCCTCATCCATCTGCACGGTTAATTGTACAAGTCTGGGTGGTTCTATGCCGATGTTGGCCACTCCATCAGGTGGATGCCAAGCAGTTTGCTGATCTTGCTTAATCTCGATTGCGGTTGAAGTTGCAGGTCCCGCTATGACTGAAGCCGAGGAAGCAGAAGCAATCTCAGACTGTACAGGCTGCCCGATCGGGGCCTCATCCTGATCCCCTAACATTATGTCGTCGTCGTCATCTTCACATTTCACATACCGTTCCTCTCTATGCTTTGTTGGTGGCCGGCCTCTTCCTCTTCCTCTTCCTCTACCTCTGCCACGGCCTCTAGGATTAATACTAGCATCCATCATAGCCTGTCATAAAATAGGGTTGTGCATCAGGAAAATGCGCAAGGCGGTTAACTTGACACAGAAAACAAACTACTAGTGAGGTACCATTTTAGGGGACCTCAATTGAAGGTCCTCATTGCTTTCTATGTCATCCCCATGTGGCAGTGTCTTCCTGAGAATTTTGATAAAACAATCAGGACCTTTGTTGATGACTGCTAATCGTAACATTTCCGTTTCGATATGCATTAATATCTACAATAAATAAATTAAGCATTACCTTCTCTGACCGATTCCTTTGTCATCTTCAGAAGTTTCCATGCCACCAAGGTTGGGTACCTTGTTGACAACACCAGTTAAAAAATCATAAGCACTATAAGTCTTCACACATTGTTGTCTGTAACAAACACAATAAGACAATGAGGTTAAGTTAGTTTTCCTATTGTCGAAAGTCACCAGAACCACTTTTCGAACATTTATATAGAAAGTAAAACTTTACCAAAGTTTTACTCTAGGTTTGAGAACGGCTGTTCGATATGTATTAAGCAATCCAACCCAAAAGCAGTATTCCTCTTGGGCAGTAGAACTCCCCAAGTATCTCAGTTTTTCCTTAATAACTTTCAGATTCGATCTTTCTATCAACCTCTTAATTCTTCTCAAATTGTAACAGGCAGGCCTATTCATCCTCAATTCAAGCTTTCGATAAAATAAATATTCATTTGAAACCTAACCTTAATCTCAGTTCAAGTAGTCGTAAATAGATTTAAGGGTATACTCACAATTTCAAGCATGTTCAGCTATAATGATTTCGCAAGTAGGAACGGGTTACAAACAAATTATAGATCTGGTTGGATCCACAGTATGGTTCAATATATCTTCATACAATATATTTTCATATCTTGGTTCAAAATATAGAACCTTACCCTTTGGTGAGAATATAGCATTTCCATGATCTTTTTGAAAGTACTAAATCTTGATATGCTATTTGGTTAAAGGTTTTTTTTTTTTTTTTTTTTTGTATTTATAACTCCTACTCGATGATATGAACATAATGTCCCCTTCAACCATGCCCCTGAGGTTTCACTCTTGCCTTTCTTTTCAGAGAGAAAAGGCCTTATGGGATAGGGATGGAATTAGTCTAAATCGAAGAGAGCATATTCATACAAGTCCAGCTCAGTCCAAAGATTACAGTGGGCTGATACTACGAATTTGAAGAAATGGTATAAAACAATGATGAGCACAACACAACCAACAAAAGCAAGAAGAATACATTCATTTGATATTGCCCACGGGGAATGTAACATTAGAAGACATGGATGACAAACATTATTGTAGTTAGTAATTGAAACAAAAATATTCAAAATTAATTATTGAATGATAAATAGGCAAATATATGTATATTAAGATCATTGTATTTAATATAAGCACATATGAGAATGCATTCTTGTCTGCCAAGACAGTGCATTATCCTCTAGATGTACTTTTGTAAAAATAATCGCCTAATTTAGAAACTAAGCATACAACTAGCAATGAAATATTTACTGATAGGTTAATGGAAATGATCACGATTTACTAAACTTCAAAGCAAGCCGCTCCTAATTCATTAAATAAAGACAAAAATCAAGTTATCTTACAGGTGTGAAGAATTCAATGTCTTGGCTCCCCTTTGGAGAGTAATTTCATATGTCCTGTCACAAAGATCTTGCAAGAACAACTCCAAAGCCTTTGCTGTAAAACAGTCAACAAACAATACATTAACCACTGCTGCTTTATCCCTAAATTTTTTGCATATAAACCTATCATTATTTTTTATTCAAAATTGTATTAAAAAAGAAAAAAAAACAGAATTTAATGTGAACAATCTCGCTAGGTTCTATGGTTCTGTCATGGTTAGTCTGTTTTCTAACACTGCAAAAGATAAATTATGTAGAATATAACAATTAAAAAACATAGGTAATCAAAGTGGAAGTGTAGATGCATTGCAAGGGATAGATACATAATATCAGCTTTTTTTCCTTTAAGAAAAATAACATCAATAACTGAATAATTTACATGAATTCACCCCCTGTAAAAGTCTCCCATGATGTTGCTTCTCATGGGGGCCATATGGATTATCTTGAAAGGTTTCATTAATATATTTTATTCAAACATATAAAAGTCAAGTTACTTCAATAATAAATAAATAAATAAATCTTTAGGATTGAGAAGGCATTGTCCTGTCCTCCCTCCCAAAAATGCATGGTTTGCACTCTAATGTATCCTCGTCAGGTAAAGCATATTTCCAAAGATTTCATTGACTTGTAAGGCCTTTAATTTTTGAAGTGGAAGTGTAGATGCATTGCAAGGGATAGATACATGTATCAGCTTTTTATCTTTTTTTTTTTCTTTTAGAAAAATAGCATTGATTACCAGAGAATTTATATGAATTCACCCCATGTAAAAGTCTCCTATGACGTTGCTTCTCACGGAGGCTATATAGATTAATCTGAAAAGGTTCCATTAATATGCTTTATTCAAACATACAAAGGTCAAGTTATTTATACCAAAAATTAAAAAAAAAATCTTCAGGATTAAGAGGACATTGCCCTTTCCTCCCTCATAAAATTGCATGGTTTGGACTCCAATGTTTATTCAATGTCTATCACCACCTTATCAGGTAGAGCATATTTCCAAAGAATTCATTGACTTGGAAGACCTTTCATTTTTGAAGACCTAATATCAATGCATTCAGTGATATAAAAGCAGTCAGGTATCCACTGTGGCAAACATGATTAAGAAATACTTTTTAATAGATTTTATCATGCAATTCATTTTGGAGCTTGATCAAAGTTCAGGAGTTAAAAGAGGCCAGTCAAAGATAAGGCACTGACACAAAATTCATTAAGAGTAGCTCGGTGCACGAAGCTCCCACTAGTGTAGGGGGTCTCGGGGAAGAGCACATTGGATCTATTGTACGCAACCTTATCTTGTATTTTGCAAGAGGCAGTTTCCGCGACTTGAACCTTTGACCTCAAGGGCACATGACAACAATTTTACTATTGCGCCAAGGCTCCACGGAAAATTCATTGAACTTCAAAAATCCATGCAAGTTGTTATAACCAATGCGGATAGTGTCTTCCTGCCAAGTTTGTGTTATAAACCAACTGTGAACAATTACATGATTTACTTCTCACATAGTGTTAATCAATTGATGAAATTCTAATTCTTCAGTAATGGAAAATGATAGGCAAAGGGATTTTGAAGGAGAATATACTAATGCCAAACAAATACATTAGGGTTATAAACTGCACCAATTGATTTTCTCAAAATCCTCATCAATCAATTTGCCTTAAATAAACAAGATAGTTGATGGAAGAAATGATGACACTGACAAGAACTTGAAAATTAAAATAGTTCATCACGTAAGTGAGAGTCATTCAAAAAAGAAGTTAGTAAACAAACAATCAGGTCAAGTTAACACCTATTAGGAAGTATGAAAGCATGCTAACAAGATAAAATGCTAACAATAATAAAGAAATGACACAATGATATTCAGAAATGCACAGACACATACATACAAGAAGAGGCACAGCCAACGCAATCTTGCCAACATCTTCATCTGCTTGCATTATCTTTTTTATTCTTGACTGTGAAAACAAAAATATGCGATAAGCATGATTTTCAACTCACTGTACAAATATAACCTCGTAACTACTGCAGTTAGTGTTAAACTCTTGCAAACATCTAAGAAGTGTGGTAGCTGTACAAGAATAAATACAAACTGATAACAAAGAGAATACCTTCCAAGATAGTTTCATATGTTTTGTTTAGGAAAATAAAATCAAAATATATAAGTTTTTTTCCCCAAAGAATTATTGAGGAACAAAAAAATATATGCTATGATCTTGTGATACCACAAGAAATGATACTAAATATAAGTGATCGGCATGGTTATCCAGTGAGGGATATTTGTTATGTTTGTATTTTGACATTTATATAAGGCAAACAAAGAAAGGAAACGATGTATAAATAGCAAGGTCAAGAAATCCTACTATGAAAGCCATGGATGTAAAATTAAAAATATAAATAATAGAAGTGCTTGGCTTACCATAGATTTCCTCTATCTGAGCACTTTTTTTTTTTTACTATTACAAGACATGCTCTCCATGGAGAACCACGTCAACCACTCCGTGTTCGTTCTCAACCAGGCTGATAAGGGATAAATCCTTGAAAGTGGATCTCTCCTTGCCAATCCTATGCGTAGCGTTAGACAAATACTCTGCAATGCAACGCCACAACGACTAATTCACGAGCATCTGAACCAATCCAATGTTATATTTCCTCTCTCCCAGCCTCACCACAGAAAAACTAGATCCCTTATTGCAATTAACCAAGATCATAGAAACAAAAAATTTACTTATTCCAGGGAAAAAAGTCAATAGAGCTCAAATTTAAAACTGCAAAAACATTTGTTAGGGCTTTCCTAATCAGAACGCCGAGAGGCATCCCTAGATCACGTAGACGAACGGTTTCCTCAATAACATCGGATCACAGATCCACGTTGGATACTAAATACAAAAAGGGAAATCATTCGAGGTTTTATACATTCGAAAATAAAAAGGAAGAAATTACCGCCGGGAATCGGGTGCCTAGCTTCTTCCTCATCTCCTAGCTCGCTTCTCATCCACCAGCTACAACTCCTTCAGAAAATGACCAAATCAATCCAGATTCGCCAGGAGGACGGGGAAACATAACATGGATAAGCCGCCTCTGACGGCGGGGAGATAGAGAGATCCGGTTGCAGCCGCCTCTGACGGCGATCGATCACTCTCACGACTGATGGCCCTTCGTTCCCTTCCCCCTTCTTTCCAGTTTTCCTCTCGGATTGGAACAGGACGGGGGACGGGATCCGTTATCGAACCGTTTCCCATCTTGGTTTCACCCTTTGAGTTAAGATTTTTTTTTATTATTCCCCTTAAACTTAGTTTTATTTTGTTAAATGCCCTACATAATTTCAAGGGAATTGAAGACTCAATTGCATGGGGTGAATATAATTTTTTAGCTATAATAATATAATATTTTAAAATTGGTGTTGTGCAAGTAAACATAATTTTTATCCCATAAAAACTAGAAAATGATAAAGAAAAGCATCATTAATAGAATATTTTTTCTACCACAACAATTATTTTTAACAAATTAAATTAAAAAAAAAACTTAGCATTTTGGTTTGGGAAGAACGCTCATAAAGTCCAACTCCATCCGCACTAATCACCGCCGTACATCTTTAGTATCCTACGGTAGATAATTATTTGGACTTGATGGTAATTAAGTATCAGATTCGGGGCTATTAGTCGATTTGGCGACCGCCAAATCCCCGAACTAGACCCGGTCGCGCGCTGCCCATTCGGATTTTTCTACGGCAAGGAGCGGTTGTGGTGATAACTCTCCCCAGGGCCGAAAATAGGTATACGAGCCGTAGAGGGCAACGAGCGGCAGTGAAGTGAAGACCGAGGTAGGCAATGGAGAAGATGGCTGTCGTCCTCTTTCGTTGTTTCTGGCTGTGTTTCTTCCTTGATTTCGACTTGAGCTGCAATTGGGATGGTCAAAAGTTGTGTGTGTGTGTGTTTTTTTCATTATCAGGGTTTCGAAATGGAAGAAAAAAGTGGAGAAACAATCCGGAATCGTTCGTTGTTTTCTCGATTCGATCATTGTTTCTCTTTGAATGGTAGAATTTGGTGTATAGTTCGCTATTTTGACGCCATTTTGTGCATGAAGCATTTTTTTAAAACGTGCTGATCATTGTCCATTGTTTCTCAAGTAGCAAGGATATTATCATTGGTGGTGTCAAAATGGTTTTTTTTTCTGTTTCATGCGTGGATGAGAAGATGGATCGGTACCAAAAGGTAGAGAAGCCGAGGGAAGAGACCCCGATTAATGAGAACGAGATCCGTATCACAGCTCAAGGGAGGATGCGCAACTATATCTCGTACGCCACCAGCTTGCTTCAGGTATACGTCATTTGAACTTTAAAACCTTTTAGGTTGGTATTTGGTTCTTTCTCTACTACAACGTTCGTCATAGTTTAGTAAGAAATTTTGGACTGTAGAACTGCTCGGTGTTTGACAAATACCTATGAAAACTGTGGTAAATTTTAGTGAAGGAATTGTTGGGATTCATCACCCATGTGCTGCATACCTTCTCGGCGGCATTCATGAGAGTTCTAAATGTTTATGAATGAATACCAAGCATTTTAATATTTGTTTACTTGCATGTTTTACTCTGGAATGATCATGGAGTTCTTTTGTGAGTAATCCTATTTTTCTGTTTGAATACTAATAACAATCTTCTTTTCTTTAATTGCCATAACATTTACCTGTTGTCCTTTTGCATCCAGATCAAGAGACACATCATCAGACCCAAATCACACGCTTAATTCCCTATGGTTTGAAATACTTAACTGCTTCCAATTTTTACCCTGATATGTCCAGGCAAAAACATTGCTGATTGGGTTGAATTAACATGTTTTACCTACTAATGTTCTATTTCTCTGCCAAATTAGTATTACTTGTTTAGCTCTTTTGTTTTTGTCCCCTTGTACTCATCTCTCTCCTTTCAATTTTGAAGGAAAAAGGTTCAAATAAGATTGTCTTGAAGGCAATGGGAAGGGCTATTAACAAGACTGTTATAATTGTGGAACTGATTAAGGTACATCATAAGCTCTAAAAGATAATTAAGTTTTCCTCACAAGTGCATTATATTTTTCAATTATAATGATGATGGGAGTCCTTAAATTTCCTTGAAAAACTAGACACAAGTTACATAACTAATTATATTTTAACTATAATGATGATGCAGAGACGTATAGTTGGCCTTCATCAAAATACTGTAATTGGATCTACTGACATAACTGATACATGGGAACCATTAGAGGAAGGCCTACTGCCGTAAGAACCTAGCTTTTTATTTCTTGTTCTTTTCTGAAGTAACAGATTGGACGATCGGAAGTGTTACACTTAGTGAGCTTGGAAGCTGCAAAATCATGTTTATGTTTGAACATTAAAGATATCTTTTAGTTATTAATGATATTATTTGTAGGCTTCAGACTAATGTTCTATCTTGTCAAAGTTTGAACATAAAAACATATCATAGTTATTGACAATATTATTTGCAGGCTTGAGACTACTAGGCATGTCTCAGTAATCAGCATAACTTTGTCTAAGCAGGAGCTGGACAAATCAGCAGTTGGGTAATTGACTACCTTCTCATAATCTTACAAATTGATTTGAAGTGATTTTTTTTATTCTTGATTTATATTGATAAAACACATTTAAGGCAATGAATTCATCATAGTCCCTATTATAACCAAACAATTCTGATACTATGTTTGCGTGAATCTGTAATTTGTTGGATTTGTCTTAAGATTCACTGTCTTGGCATATTAGGCATGTCTTGGTTAGTTATTAATCTAATTCTGCAATTAGTTAGAACAAATTGAGCGTCGAGAGTGAAATGAGAATGAAATGTCCTGCTTTGGGCTTTCTTACATGCAATTCACTTGACAATTAAATAGCCATATTAGGCTTTCTATCCTTTGAAGTTGGCGATATCCACTTGCTTTTACTGTCTTCTTGGCCCATGTAATGAAACATAAATATTCCAATTTTGAGGCTGAATTTTTTTCTTATCTTCCACTGTGACCCGAAAGATTCTTACTGTTAGAGAAATTGCCTTAAACTTGGTATGGACGGTGGAGCAATTGTTCATTAAGATTTATGATTCTTATTTATCAGAGATACTTGTCTCAGTTATGACTGGTCTCTCAAGGAAGATTTAAGAATTACTTAAAAACTTTGCTTTGTATTTTTCATGATCCAAAATTGAAAGGATCAGGGATGAGAGTGTGTCCATACATATATTTTTAAAGAATTTTACTATCTCCTGAAGTTTAGGTTCCTTAAACACAGTGTTGACGTGGGATAATTTATATTTGAAGGTATCAACCTCCTTTGCCTAGAGATGAGGTGAAACCCTTTGTTGAATTTGACTACGAAGGAGGTAAACACGTGAAAGATGATCTTAACTCTATGCATTTAGGTAGTCATGCAATTTGTTTCTGATTTTATTTCTATGGTTACAGAAGGATCTCCGATCGGTCAAGGCAGAGGTCGCGGTGTCCGTGGCAGAGGGCAGGCTCGAGGTATTTTATACATTACTCTTTTGAGCCATCTTCTCTTGGGCAAATGCTAAGATGCAGCTACTCGGATTCTGTTCGTGCAAATTTAGGAAATGGCCGAACAGAATACTTCGACGATGGCAGCTGGGATGATAGAGTTGTTCATGGATACAATAGAGGTGGCTATGGCCGAGGCAGAGGCCGACGGTACCCTGGGCGAGGCAGGGGTGGATATGGAGGCCAGCCTGATTATCCACAGGAAGCCAGCAGCTACGCCTACAAGGATGAAGTTCCCATGAACAATCAGGGAAGAGGTAAGTTTGTCGATGTGAAGTTGGAAGTTGACATCAACTTAAGTTACTTCTTCAGAGCTAATTAAACTTGTCGAAGGAGGTTCATTAATGGCACATTGTGTTTCATTTCAGGTCGTGGTCACGGACAAGATCCAGCTCGCGGAAGGGGTCATAGCTTGAAAAGCAATGGACCGGTCCATGCTGCCATTGTCGGGGCTTAATATGTGTCTGCATTACGACTCGATGATACCTGCTCTGCATCTGAAGATTGTTCTGATGCAATGAACCTGACGATCACAAAGTTTTAGTTAGATGATAGGATTTTTTGCCAGTTGTAGGGCAGTACATTCTTTCATCTGTTGAAGAAATTTTTTGTTTATTTGAAGTGCTTAACCATGTGATTAGTAAGATGTAAGTAAAATGAAAAAGTGATTTAATTGGATCTAAACAAACATGTTGGATAATGTGATCTTGCATTACATAGAGTTTGCACTACATAACAATACATCATTATTTGTTGAGTCTGCAGGAATTAGTGAAGATCGAGCGGGATCTAAAATTCCATTCTCTCTTGAACTTTAAGTATGTCTTATTCGAGTAACCTACGAGGATTCTGATACACAATTTGGTGATATAAAAAAGATGTCTTGATTATACGAAGGAGTGTCTTAGATAACAACAAGTGCTAAGAAAGATTCATTTAAAATAACATGTCAAAAATTATGTATCTGTACAGTTGATATATACAATCAATGAGACCTATGATAGTTAAGCGGATATGGGATTTAAGGTTTAATTAGGTTTAACGAGTTCAAACACTAATATAATACAATTTCAATTAATCATTTAGCTATTTTTCTATAACTTTAATTTAACTTTATTATATTAATAAAAATAGAGAAAAATATTATGTATATGTTTATTTAAAAGGAATGGTTAATTAATAAGAAAAGTCTACCTCCATATTTTTATATTAATTGAAATAATTGTCTCCGACGGAGTTGAGTTGGTTAGTACGGAACAGAGGTGCTACCATAGGATAAAAGTTTGAATCTCGGTGAAGTTGAGGAAAACATGTCATCCCTGCACTAACCAATTATAGCTTTCTGATTTACTTCCTCATAGATGGTTGTAAAGCTGACTATGTGAGACCATATGGATGACGAATTTAACCTTTACTGCCATATTAATTGAAATAATCGTCATATTTAATAATTTTCAAACTCCTTATTAGTTAACACTTACAGAGTTACAGGCTTTGATATATCTTTTTTATATATAGAAAAAAAAGATAATAAAGAGAGTATCCTATCGTACTCAATAATTTATTATAAAAATATGTTTTTACATGATTATGTACTAATAATATCTTCTGTTCCCTAAATAGAAGTAATCTGGTTAAATTTTTTTTTCGCAATAAAAATGATGCTAAAAATATTCGTATACTGGAATAAGGTATGAGATCCGATTTTACTATATTCACCTTTATAACTAAATTTGAAAATATTCATATTTGTAGGGATGATAATGGATCAAGTTAGGATCGAATTCTATATTCTCTATCCTTATACAGTATAGGATCGAATTCTATATTCTCTAACCTTATACCCATCATTATAGGATATCCAATTGGTATACTCATACATGTTAAAGGATCAGATATCTTATATACTTATAATTTTTTCTTTTTTCTATCTCACTATTATCATTCAATAAAAATATTTTAAAATAACATTATATATATATATAGTATCATCAAAAATAATTAATGAATTTTAGAAGAAAAAAAATCCTTTAATTATATATGCATCTATTATTTAATCGAATATTAAAGTTGAATGTATTGATAGTTTATCTATATATATTATCTTCCATTCTGATC
>JBAMIB010000044.1:7462945-7473384 GCA_037177415.1 Kaempferia rotunda | reverse complement strand
CTTTCTCGTTCGCCGTATCTTTCGCTCAAATTCTTGTGTTCTTAATCTTCTGCACACTTAAACACAAGGTTAGAATACGACAGGACCTGACCAAATATAAATTAGTTGATCACATCAAAACCAATTTGGGGCACCAATAAATAGATGCTCACTTAGGCCGAGATTTTCAAGGCCAATAATGTGGGATTCTTGGTTGAAATTAATGATCAAAATAAAATATTAAGGCTCAGATCACCTTCCTTAACACTAGAACTCCTGGAAGGAGTTCTGCTCAAGATTAATCTTTAATGTTAAAGGAATATTTTTTTTTGTAGATTTGATCCCTCAGAGATTATGTTTGCAATTTACTAGATAAGGCTAGCTCAGAATCAAAATTTTAGAACAGCTCAGGTCTGTCATTTACTTTTACAGGATGAGACGCAAGAACATGTCTCACAAACAAGCCTATTATTTGACTTGTCACTTGTGACTTGTGATGGTTAGAAAATGCCAAGAATAAACCTCATTTTGGCCATAGACCACCGTTGCACTTAGCACTCATAAGTCATAAGACATAAATGTAGAGACCATCATGGGTCTTAACTCTCAGAAGAGTTAGAGGCTACTGTCAAGTGCAACCCTTGTGATCACTAGAGGTAGTCCTCAGCCTTGACCCTTGAAGGGCCTGAGGTAAAATCAAAATCATAAATTGACATGCAAATCTTGCATAGGCTTTTGATGGCATCAAAAAAACTTACAGGATCACAACATATTTTCTAGAATTACTTTAGCTTTGGATGTTATAAATTTGTATAGGCTGATGATCGAAGTTGCCATAACATTCAAGAAATCAACAAACGGATGTGTAAGTTTGCGCTTTGATGATCAAAGTAGCCATAACATTCAAGAAATTGAACTCAAGGAGTTCAAGAGATCTTACTTCGTATACATTCTGAAGTTTGGGGTGTAGTATCATAAGTGTGGAAGAAACCTAGTGGCTGGAGAAGTTTGCAAGTCACTCCTCATGCCTTCCATGAAGAAAACTGCTCGGGCAGTCTCCTAGTAGCATGTGGTAAATTTCTTAATGCGCACTTTGGAATCTAGCCATTCTGTTCAAGAAAGCTCGGCCTTGCAAATATTGCCTCAACATTTTTATTGCCGCAAACTCCGACCTCTTCGTAGGCTCTGACTCGGAATGAACTAAAAACAAATTCTTGCTCAAAAGTAATGACCAGAATAAAAAAAAAAAAAATCTGGCTCGCATTATCTCCCATGTTAGGTTATAACTTGCAACTATGGGAACATATGATATGAAAAAAAAAAATGCACCTTCAACTTGCTACTTATTTTCAGGTATGTGCAGCCATGCAGGACTGAAAGATCAAACATCAACCAGAGCTACCAGGAAGAGAAGAAATCTTGTACTCCGCCGACATTAGGAGAATGCACAGCTTCCGTCAAAGATACGCTTGCAGTATGGACGGAGCAGCGCCCTCCCGAGAGATGGTGAAGGCGAACGAAGGCCCGTTAGGGCATTTAAGAAGCTCCAGTTGTTCTGATCGAGAACTTTAGGCAGAGTCGGGTAACACGTGAAGCAGCCCTTCGAGACCGTCTAATTTGAGATGGATTATTCTGACTGTTAAAATTTTAATAGTCAGGATTAATCCGTAGATATCCGACGGGCAGTATCCCTTTTCACAGAGTAAACGTGAAAGAAGTCTGCACTAGTTTGATAGTTTCCTGACGAATGAAAATGTTAGTCAACCGATTCGAATTAGAGAGAATTAAATAAAATAAAATAAAAATAATTAATCAGGTTGGATAACGCCGAGTTATCCCATATGGAAGAAAAATTTGAGTTATGGAAGAATTCCTACAAGTACACCGTAGTTAGGAATTAAACTGTAAGTACCTGGGAGACAGTTGAATGCACTTACCCATTACCATAGCTTGGGGGTGAATTAGAGAGAATAAAAGAAAGGTTAGAGAGTTAAATTAAACTTAAGAGCAATGGGATTATTAATATAAAAAAATATGAATGAATTTTAGGGTTTTTTCAGGATCAATCCAATTCAACCTCTGAATAAAATGAATATTTCTTATCTACCATTCCATGAATCATGAAACTCAACACCACCAGAAAATCTGGCCAAGAATGTAATATTTAATGGTTTAACTACGTTCAAAACAAAGTTCTCAAAACGAATGAATACATTGGCTACAGAATTAGGAAGGTAGCTCGATCAAATCGCTTGCCATTCATATATCAGATTCATTTATTAGATTGCTAAGTCCAAAAGTCGCATCGACACAAACTATTCGGCAACAGCATCAGCGGGTTCTTTGCCAGATTCCTTATTTTTGGAAGCTCATCATCAATGGCCATCGGCCAAAGAACCATTTTCACCATGTTCAGCTTCCTAGGCATCCTTCCTGGCATAATGTCGACGGTACATGGAGTCGACCTTCATGAGGTAGAAGGTTCCCGGTGTCAGTAAGCTTGTGTCTTTGCTTGTTTCAAAATCCTTGGCTCCGTATCTATGTTCCATCAACTTCAGTGTCTCCACAAACTTTTCAGGTGGTACCTGAAGAAGCAAAGCGGCGTGTGAATTCTCTTTGAACTAGTAGAACGAAGAAAAATATTCAATTTTGTTTCATCTATGGTGCATATTATAGCTAAGCAAAATACACTCACTATGAACGAGGACATCAGTTGAAGGTTATGCAATTCAAACTGTTGATTAGTCGTAGCAAATTTCAGATGTTTCAAAATCATCTCGATAAGTTTTGGTTGTTCTAATAATTATGAATTCTTTTTCAATTATTAATTAACTAGAAGTTGCATCTTAACATTCTTGCCCATTCTCTATTGCCAGAATGGTTGCTCTAAGATTACTTCAGAAGAATAAGTTGGGTTGATTCCCATGGTCTCTGATGGACTGTTTTCTTCAACTACTAGACAGGGTACTAAAATATATCAAAAACAGATGCAGGAATAGTATTTTTCAACCTCCCAAGTTTGTTTGTTGCATTGGATAGCTTAGCAAATTTGAACAAACATTAAGCATGCATCTATCTATGATAGCAGTTATGCAACTTGAGTATGAAAAAATCATTATGCACTTTTTAGATGAACACTACAATTATCTGCTAAAAGATTAGCAGACAGAATAAACAGAATAACACATGATGCAATAATAATAATTAGCTGGCAGAATTGAAATCCAAAAAATCAATCAAGTTACATACCACATGTCTTCTCTCAAGCTTTTCTGATACATTAAGAATGGAAGCTATATTTGGCAGGCTAAATGGATGTTGGCCTTCCTTAAGCTTGAAAGAAAACATAGTTGATGTAAGGCCACTTCCATATGAGAACATAACAATCCGCTGGCCGGCCTACACAATAATTGAAAACCAAATAATTACCATTCATTTGAGTTCTCGAAAAATATGACAAGAAAAGAAAATACTGAAGTTACCAGAGTTTTATGTTTGTTGTGGATAACAGATGCAAATGCAGCATAAAGAGATGCAGTGTACATATTTCCAAGTTGTTTTGGCAACAAAGTAGAGGGTTGAACTTTTGCATCATATAATGTCTTGGCAACTTGCTGAGAAACCTGAACAGTTTGAAGTAGGAATGAGCACATAGGATCATAAATCTAAGATTCTATCAGACTAAACAATCTGAATAACTATACCTTTTCAAGATCACGACTTTGATAACTTTCATCACCAATCAAGTTTGAAAAAGGCTCAAGCTTCTCTTTTGCATCCTTCTCAACAGCACTAATGAGAAACAAGAAAACAGAACATAATCATCATCATTGAAGAAAGGAAAAATTGCTATAATTATTATTTATAGTTATCTAAAATTAGAAAACAGTGAATATTTTCATCTCACATTGATCTCTTTTTAATGAGATTCTAAATTCAAGGACTTAAACTAGAATCTAGTATGAACAAATAAGTTTCACCTAAAACAGATTAGTCTCAAATTCCATTTGATTTCAATGAAAACTGGAACGAGCTTATCTCTATCCTCAACATTGACAGCAGGGATCTATTGCCTGGATGAATTAAAATACATACTGGGTACAAATTTACCTCAAACAATTCTCCATGCAATTAGTAACTCAATTATCAACTGATAACATGTTCGACCATGAGAATGTTGTGCTGATCAAGTTCAGCTCATTTTGATGATACTAATACGTCACATTTGGGATACAAATGGTATGGGTGCCAGTATTTAATTTCTCATGTGCCTCTAACCCGCACAAATAAGGGGATATTGACACTCTTTTCTGCTTGGGAAGCATGAGAAGCATTACAGGGTGTTTAAAGTGAGAAGGTGCTCATTTTCACTCACATTCTCTACTATCCAAAAACCTTGAAAATCATGGAAGAACAAATGACAAAGTCTATTGTTTTTTTTTATCTTTTAATTAGATAATAACCTACTAGTGTTGTTATTTCGAGCCCAAAAGGCTAAAACTGATAGGTACTTTTATCGGGTATCAAGGCATCCGTGAACCAGAGAACGAAAAAAAAAAATCCAAATAGTATTAAGCTTCATATAATTATGTGACATCAGTACTGTGAACCTATAACTAGCATGCAAATAAACTAATGATAAAAGGATACATCAAGCTCCTTATAAGTATTTGCTGAGCACTTAAAGATACAAAATCGGAAGCGAGAAAATGAAAAAAGTATAATTTTTAACAAGGTTAATGTATCGTGAAGAAAACTAAGTTGTACTTTCTTAAGAATGGTCAAGAAAATAAAAGGATAAGAAGTGTTGACAAGAATTAACCTTGTATTTCGCAAAAAGTCATTAAAGTAGAGACGAGCAAAGCTTTTCTGCACAAGCTGTTGTGAAACAATGAAAAAAAATTGAACGATTAAATTTTGAAGACAAAAATAAATAATATATTATGACTAAAACTGATGTACCTTGTTATACGGAGAATGAAAAACAAAATAATCTGAATCAGAGATTGAGAACTGCTTTCCTTCAAACTTTTCAAATCTAACAACATCAAATGACTCAATTAGAGCACTTCAAGAAACAAAATAAGAGATGCTTTTAGAACAATATTCCATGACTTACTTGCTGCAGTACAGATTATAACAAGCATCAAGGGCCATGAGGTAGCATGTCTGTGATAGTTTGCCATCAACAACCTAGATAAGTGCAATGAATATGAGAACCTTGCATATCAAGATTTTCATAACTAAAATTAGTTGAAACTAAAGCCTTGAAAGCGGTGCTCAAGAAAATATTTCAGCCCCTGGACATATTATAAGGGGATTGGGAACTTAAAAACACCACTGATTCATAATTGTATAGTACCCTGCAGAAAAAATGATAACTTAGATTAGAATTGAAAGAAAACAAACCGGATATTCACTTGCAAGGTTTGGCTTATAGAAATCATAGACATGACTCATATGTGTTCCCCTGTATTTACTTTCAAAAGAAAAAGGGGCATTTGGTCCAATCAGCATTGCAATGGCAGCAGCACCGCCAGTAGGCCGAGCTGGCCCTTCTGCATAAACCTGGAAGAAAAGAACAAGTATAGAAAGAAACATCATATTATCGCTAAAATTGGTAAGCATGAGAAAGCAAGCAGTTTCCAGAATCATACTGCACTATCTGTACAGACAACCAATCCGTAGCGTCCATCCCATGAGCTACTTTCTACCCAGTTCACACAATTAAACAAGGCAGCTGTTCCGCCATAGCATGCATTTGTTGAGTCAACGCCTTCAACATCAGTATTACCATATTCCTGCATTTTTAAAGTTTAAGATGACAAGTAAATGACCTTAGTAAGGAAACAGGAATAATTTGCACTTGACTGACTTTATATAACATGAAACAGAGAAATAGTATGGCACGCGGTTCCAAGAAACATAAAGAAAAACTTGTAATTGATTGACTATATTTAACATGAAAAAAAAAATGGCCCTTGGTTCCAAACTGTGGTCATCAAAACAATCTAATTCTCTTAAAAGATGTGTACTCTACAAACACAACACATGTTAAGATGTGAACTATAAAATTAATGCCTAAACAAGGATAGCAACAAGCTTGCCAAAGAGATGCACCTCAAATATTTGCATTATCCAAGTCTTGATGGACTTGCTTTTGTCTATGACTGTCTCACTGCCAACTTCAAGACGGCCAATCTGTTTCGGATCAATCTGATATTTCTTTAGGAGGGATGTTACAACTGTCAAACTGAACAGAATATAATTAGTATTCAAACTTGGGCCAGAAAAATAAGACGTCAAAAAATTGTATAAATCCAAAAAATTCAGAACTGCCATTATCATCTGTAAGTACAGCCAGCATGGAAGTGAACAATCATATCTAGTAGTCAAGACTCAAAGGGAGTTATATTGTAATGAATCACTGTGCAGCAAAATTATCAAAGGTTACACAGTTTCAGAGGTTATGTGTATTAGTCTATGAAAGAGTATAATTAGGTAGTATCCATACAAATCAATGAAGAAAATACACCTACAAGTTGGCTACATCATGGAATCTTGATCGATTCTTCTATTTCTGATCTATTTAGTTACCTCCAAAACTAATATAGATCAAACGACCAAAAAAAAAAAAGAAAGAAAAAAAATACTCTTAGGTAGTATATAATGACTAACTTTGTAGACTGCCTAAGGCGTTAACGGACAATCCAACAACATTCCATCCTTAACTTTAATATGAAAACCCTTAGGCCCTACCATTTTTATCTTGTGAGAACAGTACAGAATAGGTGGTTTGTTACCTCATAGAGATCACATCTTCCACTTCAGTGCAGAAGGCCATACAGTCTTGGCCAAGCCCAATAGTATACTTCCCTTTACTCGCCCCATCGTGAGCCTCAAGCGCTTCCTGCAGCGATAAAATGCAATATTATCATTATCATAGATTCCGATTAAGAACATCCCCATACCGCGATAAAATAATTTATAAGGAAAAGTATAGCATTGTCCAAGCATTCGTGAGGTAAATACCAAGAACAATTGAAGAAAGGGCTGAGTTTTGCAAAGGAAATCGGAATATATACCAAAAAGCTAGTTACGACACAGAGTTGTGTTCCCTTTTTATCCAGTTGCTGCTACAAAACGCTATTTTTTTTAAATTTATTATCCATATACCCAATCATGTTTCGATAAAAATAATAATTATTATTATTAAAATATTTAAAAAAAAACAAGTTCCACTAATCGCCAACAGAGAAGAGAGCAAACGGCCGCAGGTTAATAAGAAAATCCAACGAGAACGATTCGGCGCGTACAAATTGAAATCAAGAGAACGACAAAGGCCATGAAAATCCAGTCCACAGACCCCTTTCATCCTAAAAACTATCTCAAGCTAACCCAGCGATTCATGATCCACCCAGGATAAACCCATCTCTACAGCCCCAAATCGATCAAAATGAGAAACAAAAAAGAATCCAAATCCCCGGCCATGCCAAAGAAAGAACTCGAACCACATAAATCCACAGATCAGAACGACGCCGAATCGCAGAGAAAACTTGGAAAAACTCAAACTGCCTCCGAGAATCTGTACCTGTTGGACGCAAGACGGGGGGAAGTAAATGTCAATCGCGAGAATGCCCACATCCTTCGGCCTTCCCGATTCCATCCCAAACGAGGCGCAAACCCTCGTCCTCCTGATCGCTGCTTCTTCCGATCAATCGAAGTGCGCCTCCCCGAAGCCGAAGCTCTCCGAGACCCGGACGATACGTCGATGCCAAGCTGGCGGATGTGACTGCGAGAAAAGAAGCGGCGGCGAAATTTGTACTCCACGGAGCAGCTCCCAGCCTACCACTCCGCCCACCAAATTTAGCGTTAATAACCGTCGTGCCACCTGTGGCCGACGGACTCGCCCGTGCATCATTGTCGACCGGATCGAGGACCACAACTATCGCGAGCCGCGCAATGTTATTGTCCGTCGGATTAAAATCCGGCGGACCATAAGGGTCCGGATAGGGTAGGTGGAGCATAAAGAGCGCTCGCACACTCACGAACACCAACTGTCACATTTTGTTCCGGTGCGCACGTGGCCCATCTGTGCGTGTTGGGCCGTCCTTCCTATTAACCGGGCCGAGTTAAATTATTCGTCATTACTTACCCACTCTCTTACCGTCCCCTCATAGCACAATGGGTCCCATGGTTGACAAAAAGAAAATAATAATAATAAATTTAGCAGAAACAAATAATATTTTAAAAATTTGTGAGTTTTTAATTTTGATAAATTTGTATGCAAACTTTTGATTATTAACGAAAGTGACATATCATTAATTTAATATATTACATACTTTCTAAAAAATATTTACCAGGAATATCAGTTTTTATAAAACTATTAATGTTTTATTATTTAAAAATTCATATAAAATGTCATGTAATGGATAATGAATTTGCGGCAGCATAAATTAAAGAGTGCATGCATTGATTTAAATATTAAAACTTCATAAAATATTGAGTATTTTTTTTAGGTAATTTAATATCCTAATAGATGTAGTAGGAACTTTTTAATTTTTAACATTCCGAGTAAAAATATTATTTTAATCAAATAATTAATTTAAAATATATAAATATATCAACAATGTAAGTAGAGTTGTCAATTCAAATTTATCAGATTGAAATAAGAATTTTATAAAAAAAAAAATCTTAACCCAAATATAAAGACAATTTTAAAATCTTAAACTCTAATTCGAACCCAAATAACTGAATCAATCTAAATGACCTAAATGACCCGATTAAAAATAATTTTATTTTATTATTTTTTATCTCAATACTTTGAAACATCTTAATACTATAATAAAATTTAATTTAATCTAAAAAATCAAGACAATCTAGTTCAACTCGAATCAAACCCATTTCTAATACAATTTGAAAACCACTAACTTGAACACGACTTGAATTTAAAAATTTACAATCCAAATACAATATTTTTCGGGCCGATTCAAGTTGAGTTGGTAGGTAGAGTTGATTTTTGACACTCATAATTAAAAGTATTTAATAAATTAAACTAAAAATATGGTAAAATCATTATAAATCTGAAAGTATAACGGTCGATCCTTAAAATTTAAAAATTATATCGAAGAAATTATAATTACTATAATAAAAAATAGACTAAAGCATTAATTTGGTGTTAATATGTACTTATTATAACACCTAATCGGTAATTATAATCAATGTGATCCATAATGAATTTGGTGTTAATATTATGACTTCATAAAATATTGAGTAATTATTTTAATCAAAAAATAATTAATTAAAAATATACAAATATATCAACACTATGCTATATATTAAAAGTATTTAATAAATTAAACTAAAAAATATAGGAAAATCATTATAAATCTGAAAGTGTAACCGTCGATCCTTAAAAATAAAAAATTATATAAAGAAGATAATAATTACCATAATAAAAAACAGTCTAAGTCATGTAATAACTATACCAAAGATAATAAATAGATAATATCAAAAGATTGTGAATTGACAATGATAATTATACATACCAAGCTCAATATGTCATCTCACTTACCTTCGGTTAAGTTTGCGCTTGGACTCAACCGCAACACCTCTCTGATTCCACTTCGATCCCAAGTTGAGTTTCACTTTGAACTAGCTAGTGAACTCCTCGGTTAAATTCATAGGGAAAATTCTTGCGCGATAGTTGAACTTCTTTATGTTAGACCAAATTCTAGATAGCTTGATTGATCTGGTCATCTGGGTTACGGTTCGACCATAACTAGACTTGCATGCATTGAATCGAATTTGCACCGGTCACAAATCTATCATATGGTAAAAGACGATTCGCTCGTCCCAACGCCTTTGTCGGGTCACAAATCTATGATAGTCAAACTGATGTAGGTGTGTAGTACTGGTTCAATAAAGTCTGATCCTCATTCATTGTTCATGTTTCAACATCGCCAACTGCTTCATTGTCTGAGCTTTTTTTCTTATATTTTTTGCTACAATGTAATAAAGATTTATGAGAAAAATACTTTTATTGATATGAAAAAGATAATCATTTTTAAAATCATATTTTTTTATATAAAAAATATTTTTATTATAATTATAATGTGTTAAGATAAAAATATTCAATTTCTTAAAAAAAACTTCATATAACATATAGTTGTATGTAAAAAAATATTAATTAAATTAATCAAGATTATTTCCAAACTATTACAACAACTAGGAGTTAATGACTGCTATAACAGAATTCTCAATAAATTTAAATAATTTTAATCTAGATTTTTTTTATACATATAAAATATTCTTTATATAATATTTTTGATAAATTATTCTTTTTTAAATATTGTAACAATTATGATATAGCTGTTAGAAATAAAAAATATATTAGAGTGTTATTTAAAAAAAAAATATAAAACAATAATTAAGAATCTCAACATTTTAAAATCGAAAAC
>JBAMIB010000044.1:7417042-7430019 GCA_037177415.1 Kaempferia rotunda | reverse complement strand
ATATGTTCTGGAATCTTCTGTACATGGCTATATAATGAGAAGAACTCTCAGAGGGAGAGCATTCAATCCATTTGACATTCATGACAATTATCATTAAGACGTTTGTAGTTGAAAACCATTCTAGACTGACCACGCTTTTGTTTTGCTCCTTTGTTAACAATAAAAGCGGGACTTCTATGTCTGGAGTCAGTATCTTTGGATGACCTAAAGAGTAAGTAATTGAGAAATATGATTTCTACATTCTTCTCGTTCCTAATTGGTGCATTTCAGGTCCTGTGCTTTAATAGTAAAGTCAGGGTTAATGATGTTTAGTTTGCTGTAGACCTTGGCTCTTTCCCTGTATTTCGTAGGATTCTCTCCTAGGATTTTAATTTTTCTAACTTGGAAATCACTGTGTCAAAAGTATCACCGTGTCAAAAGTTTTCACCGTGTCATAAATAAAGTGCATAAATAAGTGGGGTTGAGGCCGTCTTGATAATAAGTATCCGTGTCTTGATTCTGAAAATGACTTATAACTGGGTCTTCTACTTGTGTTTTTGAGCTTTCATTAGCCAAGTAACATTAGTTTTCCTGGCCTGTTTTAGTTTGGATTTATAGGAATTTTTAGTAGGGCAGAGGCATTTGGTAATAGTAGGATGAGCAGCTTCAAGCAGAGGAGGGGCATCACCACGCTTACCGGCGCAAATCTCAGAGGGATAGGTGGAAAGAATGGGTGAAACTATATGGGTAGAAAGAAATGTCGCATAATGCTTGGTAAGTAATTGGGCATGATTAGGGGCAATAAGAAAAATCAAGGCCTAGAATAAAAGGAATGGTCTTATGAGGCATAGGCCTTACCTATAAATGGTTAAGTAAAAGTGGAGAACTAAAAGTACCATAATTTGTAAAAAATTAGAGTTGGACGTTTTACATAAACTGGTGATATGCAAGTTCCTGAACATCAAATTGGTACTAAGTAGGGGAGTATTAGTGTGTTTAATAAAAGAGGCTGGAAGGATAGCACGTAAGAGGACTTCATCAATAGTAGAGGTGGTAGCACAACTATTGGTAAAGGCATGGACTGTAAGTTCATGTCCTTGGATGTTAAGAATATATTGAACCCGGATATCTACCGAGGTGCCAGTGTTACAAATGCTAGGTCTTTTAATAAATACATAATTTTTGTCTCCAGAGTTTTCTGGAATTAAAAGACTTTTTCCCTTATCTGGTGGGTAAGTAGAGGCTTGGTGATCACGAAGGGCTGTGATCGAGTGAGTTTAATCGAGTTTCTAATATTGACACTCTAGTACCGTACATTTCGAGTACTGCCATGAATTGTATGAACAGGGAGTATTGAAATTTGGAAAATAGTTTCCAAACAATGATTGCAGCATTGTTTCTTACCGATTTTACAATTGGCTCGTTTTAAAACAAACATAATTAGTTATTTTGATTAGTCTTGTCCAGTGTACATACAGAATTACTTTTTTATAGTGCATTAGATTGGTTTATCTGTGTATTTTCATAATTGTCTAGTTGATTTGTTTCCCTTCTTATCCAAACCCTTTAATTACTTGATCTTGTTTCTGTATTATCCTGCAGCCTATGAGACTTACATTATGTTTGTTGCTGAATTGCAGATACATTGAGTTTTACGATGTAATGTCAGTGCCACTGGCTATTGCACTCTCTGGCCAACTTTTATTGGGGCAACCTGTAATGGTTAAACCTTCTGAAGCTGAAAAGAATCTCGTTCAATCAACTGCTACAGCTGCTGGCATTGCAGGTGCTGCTGAAAGAAAGATTTATGTTGGAAACCTTCACTATAACATTACAGAAGAGCAACTTCGCCAGGTGAAGTACCAAAAAGTTACTGCTGAAAAAATAGATAAATGTAAACTCTATAAATTTTCTTGAGTTCATCTTTTATGAAAAAATTATTCCATTGTCATTTTCATCTGGAATTATGAAGAAAATCATTTAACTAAGTACGTACTTATAGTGAAAAGGTACCTGACATACACCTTTGAAAAACTTGTTATGGATGGTTTACTGGAATCAAATTTCTTTATTGTCTCCTGCTAGTCTTTTGTTGCAAGAACAAAGAAGATAATATTGTTATGTACTTGCTTTAGATTTTTGAACCATTTGGGACTGTGGAGCTTGTTCAATTACCACTTGATGAAACAGGGCATTGTCGAGGTTATGGATTCATTCAAGTGAGTGAACAACCAACTAGTGATCTTGTCATTTCACTTTTCGTCTGCTGATTTTAATCTTTTTTTTCAGTTTGCTCAACTTGACCATGTAAAGGCTGCTCAAAGTTTAAATGGGAAGTTGGACATCGCTGGCCGGATCATAAAGGTTACAATTTGTTTATTTTATATTCTTTCCCAGTGCAAATTGCCATGAATATTTTTATCCTAATTTACTGCAGCTTTTAATTGTTTCCATTATTCCTGTTAGACTTTTTTTGCCCTTCAATTTTGGTTCACGAACTAATGGTATTAAGGGGTATAAGTTTTTTTTTTGGTAGGTTTCGGCAGTTACAGATCATGTCACTGTGCAAGAAACTGGGACAAGTGCTGTTGATTTCGATGATGAAGATGGTGGTGGTTTGGTGAGCTAGTTGTTCTTTTATTCTTTGACTTGGACACTTTTACGCATTATTGATTTAACTGTTATGCATTATTGATTTAGCCATATCACTCTCAGAGAGTAATGTATTGATTCTCTTTCTGTGCGTCCTTTAAATACAAAACCATATCTTTCGAAATTTGTCTGGATTTAGCACAGACAATTCCATAAATGCTGATCTACTTGCTCTGTTGAAAGTCTAGTCAGACATCGTGAGAATTTAGTTGAAACTATAAGGGTAAGTTGAAATTAGAGAATTGTGTTATGATCATCCGTTTTGGATCATATTGATGGAAGGAAGAAGGACAAAGATAAAGAACACTTAGTGAGGCCTATTCAAGTAGGGTTTAATTCTTTTATCTAATTTTTTGAGCTATTGGCTTTTGGAAACAAGTTCAATTCATAGTAATACATTACACCTGATGAATCTACTCCATTATGATTATCAGACTAGAATTGTGCAATTTGAACTCTCAAGAGATCTGAATATATTTGTACAAGTAACATTACTATACTAAATAACACCAAACTTACAAGTTATACGAAAGTTACAACTTATAGCCAGTGGTGTTAAATAATTATATAATTGTAGTTATATTATTAGTTCTTGAATAAATTTATAACAGAATCATCATATATTTCTGATCATAATGTATTATCAATGGAAAAAATGTGATTAGCTTGTAAATCGTAAATGTAGCAGTTAAACTATATTTTTGCAGATCTGGTTAGTATATGCATAGTTCATTGTAACTAGTTGTGAAAACTTAGTCTTTATTTTCTTGGTGAATCTTTATATGCATGTGAATCAATTACGTATATGGAAAATTAGAAAAATGATAATCTAATGCACATATGATTTTAATTTTCTTTATTTTTTAAAATATAATTTATTTTCAAATGACTTGTCAAAGTAGTATCTGAATGTTTAGTCACAGGCCAACTTGATTTTAACCTTGATTTAGGTAACCTTTAACAAGACAGAGGGGTCTTATTATTTCACATCTTATTAGGAATATTTAATTTGTATGTAAAATAGAAGAGAACCATGACAAGTTTATCAGTCTGGTTAATATCTTTAATGTGATTTGCAATGCTCAACCTATTTACCTCTCCCTAAAAACTAGACAGTTTAAATCGAGCTTTTGAGTTGGCAGCCAATGCCATCTTCAACCTTTGGAAAAATGCTCTTTTTTTGCCGCCTCTGTAGTTGCTGGTTCTATTTTGAGTATCACCATCCTTGTAAAAATACTTCAATTTCTATTCAGACAAGTTTGTTTAATATAATGATATCCTGGAGTTCTTACATTTTATTGCCAATGAAACAACTGAGAGTACAAGGTTGTAATTTTCTCATGAATCCATCAATTAGTTTATGATATTTAGTTTGATTTTGTGGGACATTCCTCTGATGTTTGGATGGTTCTTATAAGTGGCTGTTGCTCCAACAGCTAGAAACCTTATTCTCACTATTTTATAAGCTTGTGTTGCCCATCCTTGTTCTTTGATAATCTGTTTTAAGCTTGCAACCTCAATTGATCAGGTATCTCACGTTCTCAATACCTTAGTTTGATAAATGAGCAAGTAACAATCTCTCAATTAGTTCGCCTAACCATATGTTTTTAATTCTGTAAATTGATTATAAGGACTTGCAAAATTTCATGATTGCTACTCACTGTTCTATTTCCATGCAGTCACTAAATGCTCGTTCAAGAGCTATGCTCATGCAAAAGCTGGATCGCACTGGAACTGCTTCTAGGTTAATACTTTACTGCTACAACATTTTGTCCATCCTTCTGACTTATTATGTTCATCAATTTACCTGCTATGCTTACAGCATCGCAGAATCACTTGGAGTACCTATTCTTAACGGTGCAGTTCCCATCCAACAGCCACTCAGTGTGCCTGCTCTGTCATCAATCAACCCTACAATGGTTTCTGTGCAGCAAATTCCAGCTACGGTGGAGACAAGCGAGTGCTTATTGCTAACAAATATGTTTGATCCAAGCACTGAGGTTCGACAGCTAGCTTATGATGCCTGCTAGTCTTTCTGTTGCTTAGAATTTCTTGTTCCTGTTTCAGACGGAGCCTGACTTTGAATTGGATATTAAAGAGGATGTTCAAGAAGAATGTTCCAAGTATGGCCGTGTCAAGCATATATTTGTTGACAAGTGAGTATCCCTTTCAAAATGTTCAAATTAGACTTGTATGCTCAGTCATGCAATTTGCTGCAATTCACCTTTTATATTTACTAACGTATCAATTTGTAACTGTTTCTCCATGTTATCCAACCTATGTTTCACAGGAACAGCAATGGCCATGTATATCTTCGGTTTGAAAGTGTGACGGCAGCTTCAATCTGTCAGCGTGCTATGCAAGGTCGATGGTTTGCAGGGAGGTCTGTCTCAGCCACTTATATGGTACGCTTCATCTCTGAAACTGACCTATATAATTTTCCCCGTTTTCAATTAAATACTTAGGCATAGAATGCTCTTTGATTTACGATTTTCAGGACCTATATAGTTTCATATTTGAACCTACTGAAATATATCTTTCATGATCAACGAGAGGGCAATTAAAGTTTGTCCTTGGATTTGTGATAACCTTAAATATTGCCTAGCCTCAACCGTTTTTGTATGTTTAACTCATTGATTTGTTTATTATTTTTGCAGCGACAACAAGATTACGAAGCCAAAGTTGGACGTGACTGAACCTAATGTTCTAATGTTATCGTTTGTCATCTTCAGATTCTCTTTGCTGGTATTCTAGATTACTTTTAAGTGCATATGTACAAGGTTTACCAACAGTTCCCAGTGTTAAAGTATAACTGTCATATTCTCGTCAATTACGCTTTAATCTTGTTCAACTTGTGATTCTAATGAAGGGATTCTTTAGCAACTCTAATTGTTAGCAACTTACGTAGCCACTCCATCAGATATAGGTGTACGGGCAGAGGGCTGCCTAGGCCCCGCCGAAAACAGTTTCACACACAAAACATTTTCTGCCGAGCCAGGGCTGCCCTAGAATGCTAGTGCATGTTCCAGGTCTCTGCCGGGCATGGAACAGGAGCTAGCTAATCATAGCCCAAGTTTAGCTCATTTTTTATTATTTATAGATTCACAATAATCTTAATACTATTTTTTTTTAATTTTAAATTATTGGGCTCTGAGGCTCAAGCTTGTAAAGGCCTGGTTCATCCAGGCTGTCGGGTGGGGTAAGAGACTATGTCCAGGCTGTGCATGGCACAATCGATTTGAAGTCTCGCTGGGCTGGACATGGCATGGAAAAAAAATGATTTTATGTTTTATTTAATATTTAATATTATTTCATTAAAGGTTATATATATATATATATAATTTATTATAATTAAATAGTTATAACCGTGATTATAAAAATAATTTTTAGGTATGAATGAATTTAAGAGGATGAAGAAATAAATTTTATATTTATGAAATATAAGAATGAACCGAATTAAATTTAAAGACACAATTAGATATACATAGAAGGTGAAAATTTAAAGTTAAGGTTTTATTTATTTATTTATTTATTTCGTTTTTGAAAGTTCGCAAGCTAAGATATATTAGTATTGAAAATTATTTGGCAATTTACTAAAGGGGGCCTACTGAATTTGAAATTTACTAAAAGGTGCATTTTAGTATTTATCAAAAGACAGTTAAATGTATGTTATTTTTCTTTTAGCTCTCCAACTAACTTTTCCTTTTCATACATCATTTTTAAGGCATCCGAATCACATTTGAATCATTTTGATTTGATAATGATGATGTCAATATTTTTCTCCGTCCCTCTCTCAGCGCGTGCAATTCTAATATCTTTTCATAACTCTCCCATTGTAAAAATTTGGCGCTATGTTTTAGTGGTGAGATCGTCCCTCCATCGAAAGGCTATGCACGTGACTTCGTGTATCCCTTAGGCAGCGTCAAGGGTTTCCGACGAAATTCACACTGATCGCCTCTCTACAGTGAAGGGTTTACGGTTTTTGTCAATACTCTGCTTTTAGATGGCGCCAGGGAGTGCGGCGGGTGTTTCATTTTCTACTGTTCAATTATCCGCAAAGGTATCTAACATGGACATGTTCACCTTAGAAACCCATAGGACCTAACTAGGTCAAAACTACACTGCTGTTGGATATATTTAGAACAATGTGCATTTGGATTTGAAAAAGCTCAACTAGTTTGAGTATGATTAATAATTTTAATTTTTAAAAATTGTAGGCTTCAGTTGATGTTGGGAAGAAACTGCATTGGAGCAATGTGTTAGGTTACTTTAACAGTATTTCTTGAGTATCCATAATGAAAGGAAGACATCATGAATATGTTAATTTACATGATTGACACATAGCGATGATCAAACAGTCTCCCTTTAGTATTTTCTTGGACATACAAGATATGCAACATATCCGTAATATATTGGTCAATATATTTCAAAATTGGGATTCAACTTCTCAAACCTTCATTTTCTCAAGTACAACTTATAATTGTGAATTTTAAGCATGAAGTAGTAAGTAGTATGTAAAATAAAATAGTTTAAAAAGCTCAATATTTTTCATTTTGGTCCGCAGATGGCCCTGGTATTGATATATCATGGCCAACGAGGGCTTGAAATGATCCTGTATTAGGCCTAACGTGGGCCTAAAATGATCCCATATACATTGAACATGATATTATCCTATATCAGACACATCGTATCGTAGAAGATAACTAATCATTTAAGTTTTTTAGTGTACCAATTGCCTTTACTAGAATAGACATTTCTTTGTTGTTTAGTATTGCAGACTGAGGTGTTTCAGTTCCTATCAATTCAACTAAAACAATGGATGACCTTTTTTCTTGCTTACTTTTAAAATAAAAAAGAAGCTACCAGATTAAGAATTGAGAATTTGCTTAAATTGTATGCCAACAGAGTTGAAATAGACGATGATGCTTTATTATTTTGCAAATTCTACCTTTTGTATATATTGTTTGTGTTTTATTTTCTTCTAGTACATATAAGGTCCCTTTAGGTCTTGTAAACATAGTAAATGATTTTGAAAATTTTGTTAGTTCAACTGGGTTGAAGCTATTTGTCAATTTATATCTCCACAATTATCTAAGATTTGGGACACATTTTCATTAACTTAGACATATTACTCCAACACCACCCTCCTTTACCTAAAGGGATTTGTTGGTCTTTTGATAGTGAATTTATTTTTGATGTTAAATTTGATAATATTTTACGGACATTTATGAATATGTAACACTTGTTATGATGAATCAGACATGATTTTTAGAGCATGTTCTAATCCAGAAACCATACAATATTGAAGGATCATGAATAAACAAGTGGAGGAATATTCCTTCACATATTAGTAAGGTGTAAGTACCTCGGCATGATTTTGATGTGATCAACTGAGCTAAGTTAGACTATGCATTTTTGATGTCTTATGCCGAAGAGACTTAGAAACACAAGAAGTCGAGAGAAAGATGCAGAGAGCGAGAAGGATGACACAGGAAGCGAGTCAACGAACTCGGGGCATCCAAGGGACGAGGAACTGCGGAAGACTACATAAGAGGATGAGAAGGACACACGTGGTGTTTCTGAGGGATGAGAAGTCGGGAAGGAAGACTACTCGAGGAGAGGGTTGAATTTGAGTTCGGGTGAGCCAACTCTGGACAATTGGAGAATCACCCAAGCAACCGAAGGAGCGACTGAACAAGTCAATGTGGAGTTGACTTGTTCTAGGCGCCTGGACCTGGTCCAGACACTCGAATCAGGTCTAGAAGCACTGACTAGGTCCAGGTGCCCAAAGTAGTTTGGGGTAAGACTCCAGGTGCCCGGACCAGGTACAGACACCCAGGAACCGATAAAGTCTTATTGGGAAGTTGTTGCGGAGTGGATTGAGAGTCTAGGCTCTTGGGAGCTGCCATGTTAGCCAATGACCAACTTTGACCAGTGGGATATAAATAGAGCCCTGGTTCTCGAAGTTTGAAACAACTCTCGACAACAATTCTATACTTTCACTTAGTAATTTAGTTTTCATCTTGTTTGTACTTAACTGCTGTAAGAGGCTACTCCACCTTTAATGAAGGAGATTTTAGTTTACTTTCATCGCCTTAGATTAACAACCTCTCCGATTGTAACCAACTAAATTCGTGTGCCTCTAATTTCTTTTATACATTTATTTTTGTTTATCTAGCGTGCGTTTGTCTTTGCTAAGAACGATAGAAAAGGAAAGTGTTAATCTTATTTATAGGCTATTCACCCCCTCTAGCCGGCCTACATGGGACCTACAAGTTAGATGAGGGACTTGTTCGATCAAGTCTCACCTGAAGGGGGAAATTTTGCATATTGTCACCTAACTTAGGTTAATATGCAATTTTAACATTTGTTGTTATATTTGATAGGTTATGATTGAATTAATCCCTATCCAATATGAAAACACATAATATGAAAAACATTGGTTGGGAACCTTGATTTCGTTGATGACATTCCATGTCAAATAGAGACATCACAATTAGATGACACAAAATCAAGAAGCTAAAGTAATAAGGAATGTTGTAAATGCATTATTCAAGCAAACTGAATCAAGGAGCTAACATTGGAGAACATGTATCCGAATGAAGGAGTGAAATAATTACTCATAATAATAGAAAATAAAGACATATAGTCTCAATCAATCGATCCTATAGTCGATCATCATTTTGAACCAGTAGCTTTTGGAACAAGGAGTAGGCGAGGACGTGAGCAAAGTCACTATGATTATACGGATGCTCCAATTGATAGTCCATTGTGTTAGAGCAATCATGACGCCCTAGGTTTTGATGTTTGGGCAAAGGTTCAAGTTAGGTTTATTGCTGTATTTGATGAGCAGTGTGAGTATGCAGGAGATATGTACAGTAGGTAAAGTCCAAGGGGGAGCTTGGCAAAGGAGGAAGCCCAAGTAGGGTGTTGGCTGCATAAGTCCAAGTGTGTAGTCTTGGCAGCGTAAGTCCAATCATAGGCTTGGCAGTGAGCAGTGTTCTAAATGGCGGTCGAAGCGGCCGCCTAGGCGCCGCCTAGGCGGGAGGCAGGTATCAACCGCACCGCCTCAAGCCGAGGCGGTGCTTTAAGCGGTAACTCACCTTCTTTCACCACTGTGTGGCCCATAAACGTTGTCCAGGCCTAGCAACAAGCCTAGAGGTGTCGTCCGGCCCAACGATGGGCTCGGAGGCGTCGCCTAGACGCGACAACGCATCCAAACTCATCGCGCAGTCCCAACGATGCGTCAAACTAGTTGCTCGGCCAAAATATGATATACAAGTAAATTGCAAATTAGGGTTTAATTTAATTATTTTAGGTTAATAATTTTAATCAACTCCTTGCTATGATTATTTAAATAGATTTAATTAAAACCTAATAAAATTATCCCATTAATATAGTATATATATAATTATATTTTTTATTTTTAAATATTTAGATTAAATTTTAATTAATATATTTTATTAAAAATATTAGCCAACCCCACCTAGTGGAATAATACTTATTTGTTTTATGCTTTATTAAAAGTAAATATTATTAAGAATAATGATTATTTATAATATTACGTATAAAAAAATAGCAAAATAAATTCAACCGCCTATGCGGCCGAGGTGGAAGGCGGTCACTAACCGCCCCGCCACCGCCTACCGCCATTTACAACATTGACTTAGATATGTTGTGCCTTGCCTGCACTAAAAAACTCAAGAATTCACAAGGTATTACTCTTACTCTCTAATCTGCCTTGGCCCATCCTCCATTTAGACATCAACTGCTACGAGTAGAATTGAAATAGCATTGTACAGTACAAGATTGTATAAGCAATGAGATTGATGACCCATTTCACCTAATAGGAGTCAGAAAATATTAGGCTCAATTAAATGAATTCATGTTCACAGGACCTCTTAATCTGATTCAGTCAGATAGCAGAAGTGGCTTCGCGTTCACTTAGTCAGAAATGAGAAGAGAAAAAAAAACTAGAGCAAATAATATATAAGCCCTTGAAACCTCCTTGAAAGAATGACTTTCACTTGATGAATCTCCGTTAGTTTTTGGTTACTTTTAGAAGATTTCATTACAATGCAAGCCAACAAGCCCCATAAATTGACATAAATGACAACTGGACTCAAGGTCAATTAGAACATAACTCAATGAAGAGCAACATGATTCAATGTAGAAGTTCAATAAAACCAGTAACTCTCTGCAAAACAAGAAGGTAAAGAAAAGCTTGTACAACATGACATCACAGCATATCAAGGAATTTTGATAAAAAGAAAAAAAAACTAAGGAAGACAAAATTTTCTTGGAAATAGTGGCTAACAAACATAGCAATCTGTATATTCAGATAACATTGTATGTGGCATAGGCAAATATGCATGCCTTCTTTGCCAATTACAACAGGTAAAAACACCAAACTGTTACACTGAAGAGTCTAAGTACTCAATCTAACAAATTATATTTGTCATAATTGGCGGCAAAGAAAACTTTGCCACAAGGTCAACAAATGGCATTCTTGATTACCATTTTGATATATCGCACTCATTCAAACTATTGTTTGTATGAGAACTCAAATTTGAGATTTGAGTTCACATAATGTTCCTTCAAAGGTGTTAGTTAAGTGTTTCTACTAATTCCAGATAATTCACAAGAAATGAAAGCTATGAGAAATAAATTTTGATCACAGCTAATAAAATTTAAGAGAAATAAATTTTAATAGAGTTGTAGAAATTTTAGAAGAAAATGGTACACCTTTGCAACATTAACAGAAATAGTATTATGAAAACTGATCAATCAAAAATATTGAAAGTGCAAACAGATATGACCAGCAATAAGTAATAGCACTCAAATGCTCAAATGGCTTACAAGGATAACCACAATCAAATATTTACTTGAGAATTTAGATAACTAAAAAGGAATAAAATTTAATGTGCCAGGCAAGTTGAACTCATGTGATAAAGTACTGATTCTCAAATCTACTATTATCAATTTCATTCTATAATCCTTCTAATCAGACAATTAGACATGCACCTGAAATACTTCAAAAATCATTTCAAGTAGATGATAGAAAAGCTTTATGTTACTGGCAAAAGAAGAAAAAATAACAAAAAAGTTCATCAACTTGACAGTTTCTATTCTGGCAAATTTAATAGATGTTTTTCATCCTTAGTTATTAGATCAAAGAACAAAGTGGCATACATGTCACTGTCCTCTAGATTCAGAATTTTTATAAGAGAATAAACTCTACATGCTAACATTAAATTTCAGAATTATTTAATATGAGAACAAACTCTACATAAATAGGCCAGTTTACCTTATTTTCAGCATTTAAGCGATTTTTTAGTTTAGAAACCAGTGCTAAGATTGCATCTTTATTTGCTGACATAAGCTTAGTGAAGACAGATTGAATAACAATTTTTGCATTCACATTGCCATGTAGCTCTCTCATGGATATAGTTTTGCTTGTTTCATCATTACCAACCAGCTCTGCTATTTCAGGCACACCGATAAGGACATCCTTGAGTTCCTATACAATAACAAAAAAACCAAGAATCAAAACCAATCTATTGCATGGTTATCTTAAACAAAATAATCAAGAATCAAAATCAATCTATTGAATCATTATCTTAAACAAGATAATCAAGAATCAAAATCAATTATTGCATGATTATCTTAAAATTGAATCATACATATAAAGTACTAGGGTTGTAAACGACCCGAGCCGAGTTTTGGGGTGTTCAAGCTTGTTTGATAAGGTAACCGAGCCAAGTCGAGCCAAGCTTAAAATGAACCAAGCCTTTGAAATGATTGTTCAATCTTGGATTGGTTTATTTTTTATGAGCTTGAGTTTGTTTGAAGCTTGGCTCGAGCTTGGTTCGTTTAGATGTTATCAAGCTTTCAATTGAAGCTTGGCTTGAGCTTGGTTAGGGCTTTGTTCGTTTAGATATTATCAAGCTTTCAATTTAAGTTTATTTGATTGTTTGAAAATTTTGTTTATTTGATTGGTTATTGAGCTTAATAGTTCAAACTTATTTATTTTATTTTATTATTTATTTAGTATGTTTATAAGAATTTTATTAATAAACATGGTTCACAAATGTTGTTCACGAACATTAACGAGCTGAACACATATGTATTCAAGCTTGTTTGTTTAGTTTAATAAGCTGTTCAAGCTTATTTATTTAATTGATCTTGTGTATATTGAATGAACATAAACAAGTTCTTACCAAGCCGAACACCAAGCTTGTTCACGAACATTTGGTTCATTTACAACCCTAATTACCAGTGTTAGGACTTGGCACCGAAAGCAATCCAATAAATGATACCACTACAGAATTACATTGAAGGTTGGG
>JBAMIB010000044.1:7326175-7343450 GCA_037177415.1 Kaempferia rotunda | reverse complement strand
CTTTCAAGAACCTCCTCCCATTTTGCTTTATTTTGCTGGTATAAAACTCCTCCAATAGCTTTAATTGCAAGAGGCAATCCATCACATTTCTTAACTAGTTCAATCCCTATTTCTTCCAAACCTGATATCTCATCCTCATCCTCTCCACCTTCAAACACCAAACGTTTAAGTAAATTCCACCCACTTTCTTCATCCATTTTTTCAACTTGGTGAACATACAATGGTTTCATTTGCACTAAAACCTTTTCCTTTCTGGACGTAACTAAGATGGTACATTTACATGCACTTTTAACTATAGGTTTTCTCAAGGAATCTATCCACACAGTTGGATTCCATACATCATCTAACACAATGAAAGTATTCTTTGTGAGGACAGTCACAAGTTTTTCCTCTAATTCTGCTTTACTTTTGCCTTCAAAGTTTTCCCCTTTGGTTTCACTTCCTTCCTCAGACCTAATCAACTTCTTTAGTAAATCAGTTTCAATGTAGTTCTTAGAAACATATAACCATATTCTATTGGGAAAGTTCTCTTTGATCCTTTCGTCGTTGAATATTTTGCTTGCTAGAGTGCTCTTTCCAATTCCCCCCGTCCCCACAACTCCCAAAACACGAGTTTTCTTTGGATTATTCTCGAGTATCAAACTAATCAGCTTCTCAGTAGCATTTTCAATTTGCGTCCCAATAATATCTCCTTCTACTTGTATGTGAGAAGTCTCACGCCCAAATACTTTGTTACCATTTTCAATTGGTTCTTTCATTGTTTGATCTAAGTTATTTTTTATGAAAGTATCATTTCTTAGACCTTCCAATCTACCATTCAATTCAATAATTTGGTTGGCAATATCATGGCGATACTTGAGACACTTAAAACATGAAAAGAGATAGCTGAAAGGGATGCTTACAGTCGATGAACTTGAAGAGGCTTGAGCCGTCAATAACTTCCCCCCTTCGATCATACAAAGATCAATAACATCATCAGCATCATACATGATATCTTTAAGGTTCCTCACCCATATATCAATTTCATCATTTCCATGCCTCTTCCGTTCTGCCTGTTGAAGATAACCGTTGATTGTTCCCAACCTAACTTGGAGGGTTTTGATCTCCTTGTCGACGCCGAGCACCTTAAAGATTTCCTTCTCCACCATGTCTGATGTGTCTTTGAGAAATTTTGAGACAAAAAAATCCAAGACCATCGCCATTTTGAGGAAAAAATTCACAAATTAATTGTGGGTTTATTTGGAGAAGACTCGATGTCTCGCTTCATTAGAATATATAGGCTCTAAAGTAATTGAATAATTACATTCAAAAAATATTTATTCTAATAACAAATTTGTCAATACATGTGGCAAATATTAATAATCATTTCCACTCTATTTAGTATTATTTTTTATCTATTATTTTAATAGCAAGAAAACAAATTGTACAACGATATCCATACGATTTCGGATAAGCATTGCCAATGGCCGACTTGACTTAATCATTGTCGATTCGTACGCCCTTAAAATTAATGAAAATTGCTTGTCATACTCTTGTACGTTCTTTTCTCTACTCTTCTATAGTCTGAATCACGGGACCGTTCCGTGATATTAAAAATAATGATGATATGCGTATTAAGTATTATTAAATGCTCCCAGGTTTAATATTTTTAAAATATCTCTACTTAACATTAAAATTGATATTAAAAATTTCAAAATTTTCATTATTGTTATTATTAAATTTGTAAAGAAATAATTAATCAGGTAAATTTAAACCAGTGGTAATCTGTTGAATCTTAAAAAAGTTTTTCATTGACTATCTAAATTAGTGTCCATGAAAATATATAACATTATCCACTATTTATTATACTATAATTAGTGATCGCGCACACGTATTGTATGTGCAATATAATATACGATAAATTAGACTTTATAATTATTCGCCGAGCCCATGTAGTAGTACAACACCAGGGGGATGCTAGATAATCTCATAGCAAACAACTGTAATAGACTCTCCGTCATATAAAAAAATAAATTTAATTTTTTATTTCAGATATTAAACTGATAAGAACAGATATTACACTTGATCTTAGCCAAAAGGCCAAGAAAGGTGTGTTTTTTAATTGTCACTGACCTGAGGTATTTATAGAAGTTTCTCTACTTTCGGCGTTGTTAATCCTAAGATGTGGAACTAAAGAGACCATAGTAGTGGACTTAGTAATACATATTAATGAGAAAAATTTCTAATAATACGCTGCACCTGAGTCTCGAACTCTAAATCCTATATTGTAATGAGAAAATTTTCCAATAATACGCTGCAGATGAGTCTCGAACTCTAGATTCATGATTAATTAATGAAAAAAATTTCAATAATACCCGTAGCTGAGGGATATTAACGTAATTTCATTCGAGACTTCACTAAATTAATTAAAAATTGGTTAGTCTTTAGGCCAGATTCTTAATGATATATAGTAATATATATATAATAATTTTAAATAATTTCTAAATTTTCAATTAAAATTTAAAAACTAAATTAAAATGAACTAAAATTTAATTTAGTTCTCTATTATATTAATTAAATTTGATCATAATTGTTTTTTAAATATTTAATTTAATTTTTTTCATTATATTAATTAATAGCTTATATTGATAAAAAAAATCAATATAAATAAAGGAATTCAATTTAACTTAAATATTTGATCTTATTTGTTTTCTCATAATGACTGAGTTATAATAATATTTTTTATTTGATTTATTCTTTTAAAAAAATAAGTCGGTTGTCAAAATTAATTGATAGACTTAAAGAGTTCGAAATGATAGAAAATCAGATCATATGTGTTCCTCTAATTCTCTTGCTTATATAAATGTCCTTAAGCATCAATTTAATCAAATATATTAATAGCAGTGATTTTTTAAATATAAATGTATAAGATCATAGGAGTCGAGAAAAGCAAATTAAATCCTCTTTACCAATATCTTTGTGTCTCCATGTCTCCTTGTCAATCAGACGGGTGATATTTTTAAAATGTGTACAATATCCTTGTGATGTGCACCATATTCTTGAGATATGATCTGATTCATTCGATCAATAAGGGGACATAGAGACACAAAAATTATGAGATATAAGATTTGAACTGCTATTTTGAAGAACGTTAGTAAAATAAATATAGACCAGAGAGAAGCCAAAAAGAGATATATAACTAAGACTACATGATATATTATGTTATTTTCCATTGGAATCCTAGTATAAATATATCTTACAGAGATTAAACAAATTGGTAAATATGTCTACATATATGTATTATTTCATATAATCAAAAACTGCCATTCCAACTCTATTTAATAAACAACTTGCAAAAACTTAGACCTTAATTACATAATTAATAGGTATTATCTATCCAGCTAGCACAATAAACTTGAAAATAAAACTCAAACCAAGACCTTCTTTGCTATGATAATAAATTGATTACAACTTTTCCAACATGAACGGAATGATTGGTTGTTTCCAATGTGAAAACAGTATCAGGCATAATACAGGCTTGTACATTTACAGAGGGCAGGAATCATCATAGTAATTAAAGTAGATTATTTAGTGACCAACTGCTTCTTCAAGTTAAGTATTTCATTACCATATTGAGCTAGTTGCTTCTTTAACTTGGTCGATGCTTCTTCATATTTCCTGTTCATCAGACTCATTTCATCAACAACCTCTTTGTATCTGCCACGATAAGCATCTAAAGTCGCCTGCATTGAGCGAAGCTGCATTCTGAACTTTGTTCTCTCTCTGTTGTAGTTTAAGTTATCCTGTAAGCATCATCATGCCTTTAAAAACAAATCTCAGAGAAAAAAAACGGCAGCAGCCTGAGAAGGAAATCTCTCAGCAAAATGCAAAATTTGAGATTGTAATAAAAAGGTAATTGCTTCACATACCTTAGATTGCAAAATCTTTTTTTCTAAATCATTTGAATCAGTTCTGGCTTTCACTATCTGCATAGAAAACAAGTGCTATTGGATAAAAACTTGAGCAGATCTTAATACTGATTTTCTCAAGTCTAGACACGCCCCATCCTAACAACACTGGTTATGCAATTGACCTACCCATTCTTGACCAATAACTGTTTCCTGAGAAGATAGCTCATCCTTTTCTCTAGAAATGATGCTCACGTGCTCCTGCAGTTTTAGTAATTCTTCACACGTATGTTGGTGTTCTGATGACAGTGCTTCAAATCTTGACTTCACCTGTTGGATAATTAAGATTTGATTTTTAATAACACATGTGCTTTCAATAAATAAATAAAACAGTAGATTAAACAAACAGAAAGGCTCACTTCATTCAGTTCCCCAATCTCAACTGCACACTGCTTAAGATCATTTCTTAATTGATCGACCTCAGAAGACTTGGCCAAGCTGTAGAAGCAAAGCTGTTATATTAATTTATAGAATATTAAAAATAACTAAGTTGCATGAAATTAATTCTTTTGAGCATAAACTTCAAATTAAATAATAAATTACAGAAAAAATAAAATTAGATTGAAAGGCACTTGAGGCATCCTCATCAAGCATTGGTTGTCCCAACTATTTGAGAATTGAGATTGATCTTATATTTTTATTGGGCTTTATGAAAGACTAAAGCAAAAGAAATACTCAAATAAATTAAATTATTATTAATTACATTAACCAAAATTTCCATCAATTTTCCTCAACGGCTTATAGTATCCTCTAATTGATTCAACTCGTCTTTGAATATGTGTCATGCCATCTCAAAGTATTTTTGAATTTATCACTCTATTGAACTATATGCAAAACTATATGATTAATAATATCCAAACCTTTTGAATTTTTTTGTCCCATTAACAAATGTTTTATTTTATCTCATTCTACCCCTCACGCCTACTCAAATTGATTCAAATAATAACTATAAAACCAGTTTTCTACCTTAAACATCTGCATACCATCTCAATATACCATTTTCATTTTATCATCTATCATATGACAAATTGGAAAAATTGTATCAAAAATAACCATATCCAACTTAGCCAAACAGGATAGAGATAGACCCCACATGTTGGACATCTAACCACAATAGGGCCCATTCCTTGTCAAATTTATCTATTAAAAAAAACTAAGAAAAAATCCACCTGCTTTGTTTCTCTTCCTGTGCTTTTTCTTCAATAAAGATTAACCTTTCCTTTAGTTCCTCACATTGTTCTTCAGAAAACTTCAGATCATGCTTTGCCTATCACATGCATCAAGATTACAACAAAATACACAAATTGCAATATGAATTGAAAGTGGCATTAAGTGGACAACATATTAAAATATCAACATGGAAAAAAGTAAGAAAAATATCCCATATATAATACCTCTAGTAAATTTTCAGATAATTTCTGCATTAGATTATTCTGTATTTTTAATTTTTCACTGGCATCCAAGAAAGCTTTCTCTTTAGATGACCATATCGATTTTTCTGCCTCCATTTCTAAAAGGGCATCTGCAAATTGCTGCGGACCAAAAGGAAATGAAGAAATTGGATGAAATTCATATGAAAAATACCAGAATCAGTGTTCCAAATGAAAGTTGCAAAAAATTATTACTATTCCCATCTCTTCTTTTTCTCTTAACACAGAGTTCATAGAGGACTCCATTTCTTTCAAAACTGATTCAGACTCAAACAATCTCTCTGCCTGTAACAATAGAACATGTCAAAGACAACCATTAGGAAAATATGAAACAAGAAAAGGTAAAGGGAAATGCTTATCTTAAGTAGGACACACCATGGCCACTATCTCCTCCTTCAATGACTTTATCTCAGAACCTGCAGTGCCTATCTTCTCCGAAAGGGCCTCTATTTCTGAATTCAAAATTTCATTCCTTGAGACTGCTTCTTCCTTTTCAGTAAATGCACACAGCAAAGACTCATTCAAACAAGTGATCTCAGCCTCCATTTCAAAGACACGAAGCTCGAGTTTTTGGCGGTCTTCCTAAACAAACAAATGGAGATTTATATCTATAGTAAGTGCAATCTAATAAATTGGCACAATATCTTATGGAATATGAAAAGATTAAGACATCGCAGAATTAGAAACCTGACCAGAAGATTTTGCTCAATCATGTTGACACCCTTTTGCCGGTTATAATCACTTGATTTAGAGTCACGCATCCTAGCACCAAGTGAGTCGCGTCTCGAAATATCTCGTTCGAGAACAACATTTTGATTTTGCAAGTGTTTGATCTCTCGCTCAGCCTGTGCCTTTTCACTCTGTCAAATATTTCTCAAGATTATTACAGGAAGCTTGATAGACTACAGATCAAACATATCTGAACAAAAGGGACACAAACTATAAATGGCAACCTCGAGTTTTATCTTGTCTTGAATAGCATTTTTAAGCTTGAAATCTGTATCCTTCAACTTTGCCTTGGTTTTATCAAGTTCCTTTCTGATGGTTTCCTTCTCTCTTACTATAGAAGAGGATGACAAGCATGACACTTCTCTTTGAAGACTGAGGACTTGAGACAGGAGGTCATCCCTCTGAAGATCATGTTGAAGTCCAAAATCCTACCACAAATAAAAAGGCTTAGATAACATCATCATAGTAAAACATGCATAATGAATAAACTTACATCGACAGCTTTCCGCTGATTTTCCAATTCAGATATAAGCTCCTGCAGTTGATTCTGATAGACAACAGATTGTTTGTGGAGAATGTCCTGCATTTCTAGCAAGTTAGAAAACAACACAAAATGTTCGGTCAAGTATTGATGTTTTATCAAAAGCATAGCCACAACACACCTTTTCTTGCTTGAGCACACAATTTCTCTTTATCGTACATCTTTGTATTTCGTTATGTCCTGCAATTATTGATTTGAACTGAGCAGCATCTGCATCAGCAAATGACCTGAATTCCTAGCATACAAACAAATATGGAAAAATCGTTGCTAGAGAAGTGCAAGATAAAGCACAAACAGTATAAAATTACATGAGGCGGAACAAAGATTAACCCATCAACAAGCAGATGAAACACAAACAGAAAATATTGCTGCAAAGCATGACTCGGCGTTATACATCCAAGATCTATTGCCTCATATTTTATAGTAGCATTGGCAAATGCCAAAGCTAGATTTTTCCATAATGCTAAAAAGGTTCAATTTTGAACAGAAGATATGCTTCCATTACCAGCACAAGATTGCACCTTCACATACCAACAATTGAACCTGTCAAGTGAAGCCCTAATGCTGAAAACACTTTCTAAAGGCGATCACTCTTGAGTGCACAAGATATTCAAGACTCAAACGCATGACACAATGATGGGACCAAACTCCAAAAAGTTGAAGTCGTGACAGAGAAGAGATGATCAACGAGAACAGTATTTAGCGTAATAATAAATGATTTAGAATTGTTGAGATATCACTTGTGATATAAAATTACATAGAGGTCACAGGAGTAAGATCCATACAATCAAGTTGTTGCATAACATAAAGACAAGAACAGAAAAATAAAATACCTAGTGTTTGAGATTGTTTATCTTTCCAATTTAAAATGGGATAAGCAATCTTTACCAAACGACATACTCAAGAAATTCAAGCAAAAGGAATACATGTACTTGGCACTACAAGTTAGCAAGAAATTTACCATAAATGCATCAGCTAGGATGGAGAAATCATTGAATAGATCTTTAACTACGGATATAGTATCATCCATAGACTTCTTTGAATGTTCAACCTGAATCACTAAGTCTTCGACTTCAGTTACAACCTTTCCAGATAAATCTGACTTAATTCCCTGAAACATGTCAAGGAAGTATGTATAAAATATAAAGATGAAAAACCGTATCTTTTTTGTATTTACAGTTAAGCATCCATTTAACAACGAAATCATAAGAACGAGAATGAATGAGTAGATCAAAGAAATACGTACTATAACAGCATCAGTTAGTACCACTGGTTGAAGCTGTTCACAAGACGCCCTAGCCTCCTCTTGTGCATGTAAAAGCTCTTGATTGAGCTAAGAAAATAAATAAAGTGAAAGATAACAACCAATGTAAATTGGGAAAACAAAGAAAGAAATTAATACCCAAAACAATAAAATAGTAAAAAGTTATAGAAAAGTTTATACCAGATCCCATAAAAGAAGTAAATTAATTATAAACTCATGGGGAAAAAAAATCAATCAAGTAAAAGTCTAAAGCTCTCATTAAAGGAACAATTGCTACTGAAAAAATCACCATACCATAAATTTCACAAAAAATAAAATTATAATGTGAACAACGCATTAAGGGATCCAGACCAAACTTGACCATTGAACTAATTTCTAACCAAAATGTTTCTCAGTTGCTGTTCATATAACACATTGATATTTTTCACTTTTAATACAAATAATTTAAGAAAGCTGCTAAGAATTTTATCATAGGCAAAGATTGCATTGGAGTTTAATTTAAGGCCTCACATTATTCTATTAGAATTTCCATGAAAAGGAAAGTGGATTTAATTTTCATAAATATTTGTGTGAAATTTTATATCTAATGTGCATATAATGGTATTTCTAATTCAACAAATAATGTCGTTTTCATTTTTTCCATTAATGGCATCCCCATAAATCAAGTTAAATCCAACATTGATTGAGTCTCAAATTCAAAAAAGAAGAAAAGGAGCAACTTTATTGTGCTACTCCCACATCCAAATGTATCATGTGGCACAAAAGCATTCCAAAATGCATTGACTAGTTACCTCTTCATACTTCTCCTTGAAGGAAGCATTCTGTTCAGTAGCCAACTCAAGAACATTGTCCAAATTTTTTTGAATAGAAGCCTTCTCAATTTCTAGTGACTTGATCTGCATAGGCATTTATGTGTTCCAGTTACTATGTTAAGATGAGAGTATGTACATCCATGACAAATAAAGTACCTGATCCTGGAGTTGTTTGATGACAACAATTGCCTCTGATTCCCTCTCAGTTAAGTTTTTACACCCACGAGTTATGCTGCAGCTTGTTTTACCACTTGAGGCGATAGTGCTGCCATGGCTAGGACTGAACTCAGATAACTTTTTTGCTGGGCTTTTAAATTCTAAATCCAGAGCATTCTAAAACGAATATTATATTCATGTTGGCTCTTACATCAAACACAAACTAGCTTGTAAAAAAATAGAAAGCAGAACCTGGCGATGACAACTCATGCTCTTTTCTATGTCAATGTGGTCGCATTCATCAGTTTCACTTACTGCCTAACAAAGAGTTCTTTGAAATTTAAAATCGCATGGGACTAGAACAAAATGTCACAAAGGGGAAAAAAGATACTTACTGAAAGCAAGCCAATCTTTTTGGAATGGATTTTTTTCCTATCTGTAACATGCAGCAAAGCATGTGCATCTGGAAAAGAGAAGTTCTTGCAATCATAGTCATCCTCCGAATTATCAGGCAAACTAGCATCATGATTCATGTTATCCGCATTAACATTATTTTCTTTTATTAGTTCTTCAAAAGGGACATGGAAACCAATATCAGAATCATGTCTAATGCGATCTGTAGCGATTGAATCTGGAACGGGCACCTGAATTTATATTCCTTACAGTTAGTAAACATTACCAAAAAAAACTGTTTCTTGCGCTGAATCAATGAACTAGATAATGTATACAAAAAAATGCAAGTTAATGGACATAACCAACATTTGCAGTGTGTTTGAATTGAAGGCTGTCATTATCAACTAGATGCTATATGGCATAGTCTTATTAAAGAAGCCTTCGTCTACAAATAACAATTATCAAAGAAATATCCCAACTGACACTTGATGTTTCAAACGGCATATGCAGATAATGTGGTCTACTCACCGCAGAGAACATATGCAGCATGTGGGGCATATGTAAAGGCATAGCAATCATTATTACAAACTAACATGCATCCACTAATGTATATTTCAAAACACAATTTATTCTTCCACACACACACTCATCCGTCAGTGAAACACTGATAATTTTTTTTAAGCATCCAGTTATGTCAATAAACTTTGGTCTTTAAGGTTTAGGGGTTGAGTTATAGTATTAAGCACACACAAAAATTAAAATTGAAAAAAAAAATTAGGGATATATATATATCAACTATGTAAAAGATGACCAAAGCATTGCCATTCTATTCGAATAAGAAAGATTAATTCAAGCAATAAAACAAGCAAGCCATTTAATGCCAAACATTTTGAAACGATGACAAAATCATCAGAGAGATATGTTTTGTCCTTGATAAACCTAAACTTTACTGGAATAGTGCTGGTTAAAGTGCTGGCCATCAGTCTAGACACTTCTGAGTCCAGAAAAATAAAAAGTTACATTTTTGTTTTCCTGAAAGAATCTTACAATATTGATTTATGCCTTTGCTCAGATCATTATGCATTCAATAGTCAATACACCTGGTATGCAAGATATTAATATATTGAACTGCTTAACAAAAAAAATCTGATATTGATATTTTATATAAGTGGTTCCTTAATTCAAACTGCTTAACTAACATAATCTGATATCTATAATAATACAAGTTGGCCCAGATTATGGTTTACCTCATTGTTACATTTTCGAGAAGGTCCTGGGCACCATGTTAGTCTTCTTTTGTTCTGTAAATGAAATGAAACCTTAAGTTCAGGCATTTAGTTCTCAAACCAACAAATAGGATGGCATTCATCTGCAAGTAAAGCAATAATGCATAATATAGAAACCATTGTAAATAATAACAAGTCAAAACAAGAATAAGTTATAATGTGTGAAAAAATGAACAAATTACCCTAGGATGAGAATAAGTCTGATCAGATGTACTAAAATCCTCAAACCTAGACTCAAACCAAGTTTCACTAAAATCATTTTGGGGCACAATGTTTTGGCATGGATTGGATCTGGCCTATTTTTAAAAAAAAATCTATGTTTACAAAACTAAAATTCAATCAATTATCTGAATTCATTTATTATCATTTTGATCTTCTTTATTATTTACAAATAATAATAAAATATATAGTTAATATGTACTAATTAATTACCTAATCAGTTAGGATCGGATTTTACATGAATACTAATAACCAGACCCCCCAACTCAAAAGAGTGTCCCGAAAAAACTTAAATTTTCAAATCAGTTCAATTTGATTTTTCCAATTAGTGTCACATAAATCAATTTTTTCCCCTCCCTAATATAATATGCTATTGAATCATTCGAAAGAATTAGGAAGTAACTGAATCTATGAAAGTAAAAGAAATTACAGCTTCAAAATGAGATTTTAGCTGCATTTGTGAAACGAGGTATGAACAACATAAAAAAATGTGCAAAGCATATTATGCTAAAGAAGCATAAAAAAATAACCACAATTGATTTACCTAATTCAAGAATAACTGTTTTACCAATCAGACAAAAAAATAAAATCAGAGATGTGAAAAGGGGCAACCTAATTAATATGTAAATCAACCTATGTTTAGTTGCATTCACACTATGGCAGTGCCGCAGTGGGATGGATTTATTTTTGAAATGAACAAAAGCACAGCTTTGCAGTAATATACTTAAAATGAATAAATTTACTAACCTGACTAAGGTATGTAATCTTATCATCCCTTTCAGAACATAATACCAGTGAACTAAGGTTAGCAATTTTCTTGGCTTGCTCTAGCAATCTCTTTTCACGATGAGCTTTAGCTTTCTTTTCCTCCTCTAGCTCTAATGATATTCTGTCCTTCTCAAGCTCACTCTTAGAAAAATACATCCCATATTAAGAGAAAATAATCATCAATGGTAACCACATCATCAAATAGATAAGAAAACAATGTGGTGAACCTGTAGCAGAGTGTTTCGAAGGTTCAATATTTCTTCCTCCAAATGCTCTGAGTGAGAACTCTATAATATCCAGCAAAAGTGTGAAATAACAAGACAAAAATTAGCAACTGAAGAGACATGGACCCAATTCAAGTGGTAATAACATCAATGTACATGGACAGACCAATAATTTTGCTCGTAACCCCTCAATTTCTTTCCTTTGCCGTCTTAATAAAGCTGCATCTGTTAGAATCTGTCAATGAATGGCAAAAGTAAATATACAGATTACTAGTTTGTCTAAGACAAATCAAGCAATGCACTTGAAACAGATTAAGAGTGGGTTCAAAAATAAATACAAAGAGAAGTAAGAGAACCCCATAAACTTTTAGGTCAACGAAATAAATGTCTATTGATTGAAAAGTCAAGGTTGAATTTATTTTGGAAAGTCTCCAGTTCTTCAACTCGCTAACAACAAAAAAATTTCCCAAGAATATGGGAGATCAAATTCTTATAAAAAATGGTTTCTTTGATAATTGTCAGAAATGGTCAATCTACCTCAAGTAAAAAAAGTTTTATTTCATAGAAAAGTGAAAAACTCAATGTCAAACTTATTTCATTTCAGATTCTCCATTTTTTTCTTTGAAAAGGAAAATTGAGGAGGGAAATTCAAAAGAAAATGCGGCCTAAGCTTGCAATAAGACGATGCTGCTCTTTGATTATTACAAAGAAAATTAAAAACAAAGAAACAAGCAATTTTGATCTATTTGAAAATTACAACAATTATGGGGAGGCAGATAGTGAAGGGTGGTTGGAAAAGAAAGCATGTGAGGTTTCTTGCATGAAGTAAAGAAAATTAATTTAGTCATTCAGAATTTGTTATAAAAATATGAAACTACTAGAACATCAAGCAGTTACAACAGATATAAGAAAATGCAAACAAAAAGGAAATGAAGATTGCATTGACCCTGAAATTTGTCATAAAGATTTAATAGAATAGGTTGCACTAGGTTCCAAAATAGGATTGCTGAACACATCAACATAGAGCTGAAAGGAATAGAGCATGTCAAAATCAAAGGATACAGTGTCACAATGTGGGTCTCTAGCATTGATGATCATCTACTTTTGGTAATGAGGAAAAGGGTGGGTGATATTAGAATCGGAGGTAGAAATGGAAGAAGTTGAGATCAAGGGAGAGGGGTAGGAGAAAAGGAAAGCTAAGAGCTTCAAAATAAAAGAGGATTTAGCATCAATTTCATTGTTATCATTTGTTATAATTGTGTGGTTGAGAGGACAACTATCATCAAAATGGCATCAATTGGCCAAACTTTTTTGCCAAGTTCCTTTACAAGTTACAAAGGCACCCATTATTTTTTCTAAAATCAGACAACAATTCAATATAATTTTATTTTCAGTATCAATTAGATATCTCCAAAGAAGTTTGGATAACATTTATGTACTTTCTCCCTAAAATATATTTGCTAGGCAATACAAGAAAGGATGTATATCATCCCATGTCTACTCTAAACTACCTAGCCTTTAGGGTACCAAATATAATGTCCTGATGTTCTTTATCTCTTCCAGTTGAAGAAACAAATGCTTAGCTTTCCCACTTAATGGCATTCTACCAGTTGGGACTGAATAGAGAATTTTATCCCACACTTAACCCATTCCATTGAGGTCCTTACCAGAAATATAAAATTAGATCCAAGAGGTAACACACAATAAAAGAATGGGCATATCAGAAATTTCTAAGAACTAGAGAACAACAAAAGAATTTGGTGATAACAAAACCTCATTAACGCATGCACAATTGGTAACACGCAATGCTCTGCTTGCAAACTGAAGACTGCTCTTGGTCTCGTCCGCATGAACCTGCCATGAAGGATACAGTGTGAGAGTTGATTATCGCCTATCTATCAATAGTGCAATGTGTTTCTCACCTTCATTATGTCACTTATATACAATAGGAGGAAAAGGACCTTCAAAGAGGTACAAGTATAGAATATATAACAAACTTTATTATCAGATATATTTGTTTGCAAATATGTATCATCCATAAAAACAGAAGATGAGAATTGTCACTTGTAATAATATGGGCATCAAGAGAACACAAGAGTGCATTAAATCAAATAACATGATGAAACTACAATAATCAACAGATAAATACAACAAGTTGGGGAAGCACCTGTGCCAATGTAATGTTGCAAATGATTGAAGTGTTAGCATTTCCTCCAAGTGCAGGCTGTAAAATCCGAGTGAGCTTACTGTCCCTATAAGGAACATGACCGCTGCAATAGTTTAACAGTAACGATGAATATACATTTGCGTGTGAAAGAAACTACAAAAGACAGAGAATAACAGCGTACCCTTGGCTTTCTGCACCTTCACTTAACTTTTTTATGACAGTACCAAGTGTCATTAGGCTTTTGTTTATATGAGAACCCTCTTTCAGTCGCACGCCTTCTGCACCAGTCTTGGCTGCACGTTCAGACCCAGCTAAATCCACCAAATTCTGCATGAGTTGAAACATTTTAAATCAATAAGATAGCTATTGAAAAGAGACAAAGTGGGGGGAAATTAAGGAAACATAATCACAATCAAACACTGAAACAGTGCAAAATTTACATACAAGAACTGATACACGGACTGCATCACAAGAATCAATTGTGCCCCCTTCCACCCTTTCCTTACTCTCAATAATCTAAAGGCCCATTCAAAAATCAGTGGAACAACTTAGGATAATCATCCGAATGCAATACATTTCAAATGATCAAATAAACGTACCATGCGAAATATAGTGTGAGACCTACTACTATGAAGATTCATGTTTGTCTCTCCGATATGGCGATGAGCTGCAACAAAAAAAAGGTTCTCGTGTCATGTACTTTAATAACTTTCCTCAATAACACAAAAATAATAAAATAAAAAATAAAATTGTGACAAACAAGAAAATACTTACATTCACCAAACTCCATCAAATCAAGAACTTGTTCAGCACAGGTCACAATCTCTTCTCTTAAACCAGCAACATATATACCCCTCTTCAGAGCATGGTCAAGATGATTAATTAAGATCAAAAAAATATACAACAAAATCAATGATGAAAATGGGATAAAGTACTTTCAATTGAAGGATACCTCGAGGCTTTCATGGATTTGCAATTTACGATGCTCTGGGACCAGAAGATCATTTATTTCCTCATTATATATCTCCATGTAAGACATGCGGAGAAGGAACTCTCTGTCCATATCCGAGTATTGCAATTAACATCAGGTACATAACACTAATATTAATTGTCAAGCTATACAGGAAAGAAGATTTTTGTAAATAGTCATTAACTTGGGTGGTAAACTTTGGGAGAAAAGGATAGAAGAACATGCATAAATTGACCTGCCTAAACCTACATTGGCAATACCCACATCTACAAAAACAACTTATTCTTGACACTACTATCATCTTCAACCGTGGGAGTAACTCAATTCAGCATTGATAGAACTGCTAGTATTACTCATTTGCACAGGCTAATTTTACACAAAAAGGTAATGACGGCGATGTAGCTTTCTTAAGCAGGTAAGTGATGGAAAATAAATAAGTTCTACAAATCAAAATTTGAACTGACCACAAATTGGTAAAGTGTTAATTTGGCAAAATATAAAAAGGAAAAGTATCATTGCCTCTTGGATGCTCTTGAATAAATCATGCACAGCACGGGGAATAATTCCAGGTTCTGCATTTGAACCCCGCATAGTATAAGTTTTGCCACTGTTAGTTTGCCCATAGGCAAAAACTGTGCCTATAAGAACAAACAAAAAGGGAGATGCTAAGGAAGCTAAAAGTCACAAGTGCATAAGGCTAACACAGTAAGCACTCTAATTCATGAAACAGACATGAAAGACTAATATTGGTCAGAAATAGCTTAAAACCGACAATTATGTAGAGTTTCACGAGACCATTAAAGCCGCGGACAGCGGAAGCAACGATCTCTTTGGTGCGAGTTTCGTAGACGTCGATAGTTCTGCAATCGTCCCCAAAAATCCTGTCTGCCACTCGGGAAGAAATCGAAATGAGTCGTAGAAATGCAAGGCTAGGGTTTCAAAAGGAAGGAGGGAGACGGAGACTGACCGAATTCGAACTTGGCGGGCTGGTTGGTGAGGTGGATGGAATTACCGGAGATCTTCCATGGGCTGCACTTGGATTCCTCCGGGGAGAGCGGCCGCGCCCTTACGGTCACGTAGATCCTCTCCATCGTCGCCGGAACAGTCGGCTTGGGCACTGGACTGTTAATACATAATTGAGTTTTTAATTTCCCGCCCGAAAGCGCCAGGGAAATGTGGGCCAGGTATAGGCTGATCACGGTGGCCTAAATACGGCCCAATGCAACTTTTCTGGGATTATCGGAGGTCAAATTAATTAATAGAAGATAATTGAAAAATGATCCAGCGAATGGACTAAAATTTTTTTAAAAAATGCATGATAAGATGTAGATGAATTTTGTAAGCTATTCTTATTTGCGTATTATTTATTTATTTATTTGGACAAAACTGATATATAAAATAAATAAATAGATAAATAAAAAGAAAAATAGAAGAAGAAGGATTTTTATACTATACATTGAGTATTGGAGGCTGCCACCAATATAAAGAAGGTCTCCAAAATGGAGGTGGAATTTGGTCAAAGTTAAGAAAGCACATGACCATGTCTTCTCAGCTAGGCTGCCAGACCCGTCTTTCAGACTTACCTCGACCAAGCCTATCAATCCAGATCGACTAACCTGACGGACCCTACCATCCTGGCCAACGACTTGACGGACCCGGCCAACCTAGCTGGTTGACCCAACGACCTAGGCAACTTGGCCAACCCGACTAGCCGACTCGGTCTACCGACCGGTTTATCTCCTGGAGACAATCTTGTCAGATAATTGCAACTACATGTCAGAAAATAGTATGTCAACTTACATTGGAAAGTTGTCTTTGGCCTATGGGAAGCTTTCCCAGCAACTCATGTACCTGACATCCTCTGACATATCTTATCCCCTCGATACAAACCGAGACCAAAAATATAGTTTCAAAAGAGACGCACACTCACCTAGCAGGGGACTTTTGGCACTTCTGGATTTTTTTTTTACTACTAGGGGCGACAGGAGGAAGAGGATATATGTCCCACACTACATGCACTTATTCTCATTATTCTCTTAGGGATCATATCCTTCTTCATTCCAGATATCAGCGGCTCACCTGTCTACTCGGCATCTCTAGCTCGACGTTGTTACCTCCGCCTCCATGCCATCGCTTCCAGGCTACTCTTGCAGGGCTTGTGGACAGAAACAGTTTCCCACCTGCTCTTCTTATATTAATAAGTGAAGAGTTCTCAGTTTCTAATTCACCTCCATTTTTAGCTCGTAATCTTTGACGGTCAAAGTTCAACTCTCGTCACCGAAATATTTCCATCTGAGCTCGGACAGAATCACATCCAATTGTAACTAAACGATAATCAAAATAGAACGAGAACAATAAAAACATTTTTT
>JBAMIB010000044.1:7305772-7326075 GCA_037177415.1 Kaempferia rotunda | reverse complement strand
TCCAAGTTGGTCAAGGTTGACCGAACACTTGGTGTTGTTATAAATACACTAAAAATGTAAAGAATGCAATAATAAAAAGAATAGTATGAGACACATTATTTTTAGTTGGTTCACAATCAGAGGATTGCTACTCCTAAGAAGATCAACCCAGTATCATTTGACCTTCTTGAGTCTTGGGCAATCGTCTTTTATGTATCCTTCCTCTTAGCAGTTGTAGCATCTGACCTTTCTCCTCCTTTAATTGTTCTTCTTTCCCTGCAACTTGTGAAACTTGTTAGATTTAAGAAATTTGCTGAATTTTATTACCATTATGGATGCTTTAGATTCATCGACTGAGGAGTCAGACTTAGGTTCATTTATTTGTGGCTTTCAAATCCATGTTAGACTCCCTGCTTTGATCTGTATATCTATATTTGTGAATCTCAAAAGTAGAAAATAACTCTTCTAGGTTACTTACATCTAAGTCCCTAGAGATATAGTAAGCATCTACTAGAGTTGACCATACTTGAGTTCTAGGGAAAACATTTAGAACATACCTGATCGAATCTCGATTGCTTACCTTTTCTCCGAATTCGTTAGCTCCGTAATCAGCTCTTTCAGCTTGGCATGTAACTGCGTGACTGTTTTTCCTTCTTTCAGTCAGAGGTTGGTTATCTAGTTTTGAAGTAGGTCTCATCTTACAAGCTTGGCTTTGGAGGTCTCTTCGTGAAGCTCTAGGAATTTTTCCTAGAGTTCTTTCCCGGAAGTGTAGGGTTCGATCTGACTTACCTCTTGAGGTGGCAGAGCGCTCAGTAGATGGAATTCTGCTTTTCTGTTTGCTATGAACTCTGCTTGTTCTTTCTTTGTCCAATTCTCTTCTTTCTTTATCTCACCATTGTTGTCGATAGGTGTCATAAAACCATTTTTTAATATTAGAAATATGTCAAAATTAGTTTTAAAATATACCTCCATTTTCTTTTTCCAGTGTCCGAATCCTCACATAGACTTAGGCTGGTGGATACTTGCTCCAGCCATTTCTTCTATGCTTCGTTCGGCGGTTAGTCCTCCTGAAGCGTCGTTGCTCTGATACCACTTGTCAATCCTGTGCAATTGGTAAGAGGGGATGAATTTCCTGTCAAATCAAAAGAATACATTTCTCAAACTAATAGGCTTAATTATAAACACACTAAAAATGTAAAGAATGCAATAATAAAAAGAAGAGTATGAGACACAATATTTTTACTTAGTTTGCAATTAGAGGATTGCTACTCGAAGGAAGATCAACTTAGTATCGGGAACTAGGGGCGGAGCCACCCTTGGGCTAGGGTGGGCTCCAATCCCACTTATTTTAAAAAAATTATAATTAAAATTCTATTTTAGCCCCATCATAATTTTATTTCAACCCTTATTGTCTATCATAATTTTATTTTAACTCTTATTTATCTCAATTGCATAGTTGTTTATAAAAAATTATAATTAAACATAAATTTCTCAATATTCCATGTTTGCTTTATCTTGCTACGACGCATTCACCTCTCCACCACAGTATCCCTTCTCCCTATTAACGCGTGATATCTACGCGATCATCGTTGAAGCCGCTGCCTCCAGCTTTACCGTTGCTACCTTCCTCCCTAACCATTATCGCATTACATTTACTATTCTCCTCGTCAATACTTTCGTCGTCGCAACTTCTCTATCGCAAGTGATGTCGATTTCGCCCTATCGTCATGACTCAGTTGCGACCACCGCGTTCGGTGATCAGCTTGGCTACGACCACTGCCATCAGTGATCAGCCCTAGGTAACTTTGAATCTTGGCTTCGCCCCTGTCGGGAACTCCTTCTCGAACAAATAATCAAAGATGAAAAAGCCTTATATACAGAAATTAACACTCATAAACAAAAGATTTTAAAATAAATTACATTAGGTACTTACGAAGAAATGTGTCTTTTGATAAAAGAGAAGAGATATGACCTTTGAAAATCAGAATTATTCTTTTAGTCTCTATTTAAAAGTAACCAGTTGCAACATGACAAACAATTTCAAATATTATTCTCTATTATCTTTTTTTTTTCTCTCATTTTTTTTTCATCTTTTCTCCAGAGTTTGACTTGAGCCTCGAAGAGGACTTGCCAAGATTTACCTTGGCCCCTCTTCTAACATTTTCCTTGACAACAACAGAACTCTCGAGAACCCATCCTAACACTACAAGAAAATGGATATCATGATCAAAAAATTAGCAGTAGTTGATAAAACAGTTGTAAAAGCAAAACTAATAGAACCAATCAAAGTTAACCACTCCTAAAACTGCTTCAATTGTTATTTTTGTTGAAGCGGTTGTGAAATTGTTGTGGTTAGATAGATATAATCACACCCTACAATAGACTATTCCTCAAGACCTCACATTAGTCGGAGATTGGTGAACCAAGTTGTATTTTTATTAATTTTAAATTCAATAAATTATTAATTAAATTTATTTAGTCAAAAATATTTAGCTAGTAAATATTGATGTTGAATTATTAAAAAAAAGAGTGTATATAATAACTTATAGATAAACAAAGATACAATAATAAGGTTATAAAAATGATAATAAAGGAGAAGAAAGAAAGAGTGAAAAATAATTTAGATAAATTTAACTTTAATATAAAAAAATAAAATTATTGATCAAATCTAAAAGAATAAAAAATTAAAGAAATTTAATTTTATTAGTAAAAATTAAAATTATCCATGAAAAAAAACTGGGTTAAATTTATTTTAACCATAATTTTAAACATTTAATATTTAAATTATATATAAAATATAATATAATATAATATAACGAGGAACATGAATGAATCCAACAGATGTCTCAGCACTGCATGACCCTTCCCATAGTAACAAAGGTAGAATCTGTCATCTCAGCTGCCTCATACAGTTGGCTTCATGACCATCTGAGTAAGTAAATTAGGAAGTTATAGTTGGCCACAGGAGAATTTTTTTCTCGACTTTACTAAAAATCAAATTCATATCACTGTGGTAGTAACTCCGCCCTACATTAACCAATTTAACTCTGTTCCAAAGCACTGCATAACCCCTCCAATCTCCTTCCTAACTGTTTACATGTTAATTTCTTGGTCAATTTTGTACCTCTCATGAAAAATGCAAGGGTGCTACTGTTCATCAATTCGCTGCCTGTGTTAGAATTCATGCGTTCCCGGTCAGAGTTATCTTAAAAGGAAAGAAAAATAATTCACGACCTATTGAAGTTCTTGATTTCCATTAATTTTATGGAGAATTGAGATTTCAAATTTTTTTTTTTTCAAAAAAATCTTATGAGTTTGAGTTGACTCATGCCCGCGCCTGACTTAGATTGAGATGTACGTCGCTAATTTATACTTGATCCGATACAGCTCGACCCATGTCCAAGTCAAATCGGACTGTACGGATATGGTTGACTTTTTCATATGTCCCATGGTCGTTGTTCACTCATTCCTCTACCGGCTTTAAGCTTCGAGGAAATATGGGTCCTCTTATTCTTACGCATGACAACCAATCAAGAGCCAGGTATACAAGTAATTATAGTTTCTCGTGAAGAACGCTCATCCATCCCCTCTTCTGCAGTGGCATTTCGGGATTTGGCTGCCTAAGAGAGCGAGCACGAGACGCTAAAAAGGAAACAAAAAAGAAAAGGGGGAAGAATTTGGGATCGCCGGATCGGCGGGTAGATCTTATTCTCTCTCGCATAGTCTCTCTCTCTCTCTCTCTCCCCCCGTGAAATACTGGGATTGCTTCCCAGGGCGAGGAGTAACTGAGGCTTCTGTGGTTTGGAAACATCAGGCGATTCATAGGTTTCTAAATCTGAATCTTTCATGAAACAACTGGATGAACGATTTTGGAATGTTTCTGCTGCATCTGATTTGATTCCTCGTTTCTGTTTGCTGAAAATTTATGCCTTTATTATCGATTAGTTGATTCTATCTGTGCATTTATTATGTTTATGTGCATCTTATGACAAACATGGAAATGATACTCAATGCATATGGATACTGAGAACTTGGAGCGAGTTTGTAACATTGCCATAACAACCAATCGATTGCGTTAGACTGCTAAATACAAATCGTATGTCAACAGGATGAATGTTGTTTTTCTTTTCTCAGTTGTATTAGGTAAATTAAGGCTATTTTACTCCTTCCATAAATGGGAATTTAGGGTTAAGAAGGCACAAGAGAATAGTTGCTTTAACTGCAAATATGTTTGATGATCCAAGCTACTTGGCGCCGGCATTGTGTTAATCAACCTTTAGAGCAAATCAAGATATACCTTAATGTCATGATCTGATTATAGTAGATAAGGCACATGGGTTAACAATTTCGAATATATCCTTATTTGTTTAACAAAGTCAAACAAGTTTTGAAATTATGTATATAACTGTGGTGGAGTTGAGATGAAAAATAAAGTACTCGCTAAAATGCTTTTATAAAAATGGAAATTGGGACTTCGTACTAGGATATACAAACTAATATTGATAGATGGATTTTGAAATCAGAGATCCTACATATAGGAATAGGAAATACATCTTTCCAAGATTTTTCATCTTACAAATATTGCATTCTGAAATATTTGGAAACCATAATGTTCTATATTTATTTTTGATTGTTCTCTTAGTTGATCTTTCTTTCCTTCTTTATTTATATGTTTACAACATTAGTGAACTAGAGATTTTTCCCTTACTAGCAACAGTTTGTTATGGTGCCATGATTGTTGTGATTGCTGCCTGATGCTTTTATAAATTAGATGATTGGGGAATAACACTTTAGTTAATGTATAACTAATCATACATGCTACACTATTTATATGGATTGTGGTATATCAAAAAAGGAAATACATATGTGTGAATATTCTAAATGGAAACACATCAACGCAAATAAGAAAAAAAATATTAAAACTGTATAGAGGATTAACCAATGCATATAGGAGATTATGAGATAATATCTTTCCTTTAATACCTATTAAATTGAAGGCACTACAAGTATCTTTAGTTTGTACCCAACCAAAAGAACATTATCGGATGAGCAAATGTTTCATGATTATTGGTGACAAATTGAATGCCACGCCTAACTTAGGATTATCTGAACCAACTTCAGGACAATGGCATATTGGCAATACGTCCATGAATTTTGGTTTACCTCATAACGCCAAATAAAGCAACCCACAAGGTTGACAAATGACATGTGCTTCTTACAATTGGAAAAATAATATGATTGAAGCGTCCCATAGGATTCTTAAGCTTGAGAGACATGATGATGTAATTAACTTAAGGTTTGTGCTTTTATTGTGACTGATCTAGTAAGTCACCTCGAGCTTATTAAGAAAATATGAAAATAAATCAGAGCAGAGATTGTGGATTGGAGTGATCTGTGGAATTGAATGTTGGTGAGAATCTTATTCACGAGTATCTTGACTTTAGTGTAGTAGGGACTAGAAATGAAGACTTGGAGGATAATGTGGTAGGCAAAGCAACTTGATAAAGAGGTGAAAGCTAGGAGGGAAGAATAATAGGTACAAGAGGGAGGCAAGACCATGCTTGAAATCTTCCTTCAATGCCTACTCTCAAGAGGATTAGACAAGGATCAATGATAGCTCTGATACCGTGTAAAATAAGATGATTGAGGAATAACACTTTAGTAGGTGTATAACTTATCATACATGCTACACTATTTTTATAGGGATTTCAGCATATCATGAAAGAAGATGAGTATGTATTAATATTCTAAATGAAGATATATCAATGTGAAAATATCAAAAGCATATTGAGGATTAATCTATGCATATAAGATAATCTCATTCCTTTAACAGTTTTTTGTGATTTTCTATGTATGTTTTTAAGAGATTTTTGTTTTTCTGATAAGTTAACAGTTCCATAGTTTTGCTTGTTGGCCATTGACTATAATTTATACAGAGTTCGGCATTGAGTATTTTCGAAGATTATAGAAATGATATAATGCAGATTAGCATCGCCCGCCCTTACTCTAGGAGGACAAGCATAAATCAAGACATGCTCCCAAAAAAAAAAAAGAGTTAGGCATTGAGGTTATCAACATGTTAATATGCCCAATGCAGCTGCGTTAATAAGATGAGTAGCTATTCCTTAAGGAACAAAAGGAATGAGGACTTTTATGTGCACTTGATGGATGAAAGTGCCTGATTTTCCTAATCTGTAATTGTTTGGGTAGTAGGCTGTATTTTAGAACGTATGATATTTAATATATGTGGTAGGAATTGTGGGATTTATATAAAATTTGGGGATTGTGCAGTTGGCTGTTCCTTTCTAACTTCTAACATCAAAAGTTCTATGGCAATAGACAATACGTGTTAAGTTTCATCATGTAGTTTACCATGTTCAAATGAAGTACAAGTTTGGCACCAAAAAGTAGATAGAGTGTTTAAGATATGAGTAATTACTCCTTTTGATGTTGTTATATGTTATATGTGCATGCTAGTAAATCACGTTTAGCTCAACTGTTTTGAGTACAAGATCAAATATATCCAATCCTATTGATCAGTGTTCTTGTAAAGCAGGTTTTGAAGGTGTCAACTAAAATGCAGTCACATCTAGAAGATACTTCCTTCAGACACAGATCCCCAGAGTTTTCAGAAAGGGGTAAAAAAAGGCCACTTCATATGATTGATGGCGATCCAATGTATTGCGGCAATCAATCTATTGAAGGTCATTCAAAAGAACTGGTTCTTTATGATCCTCGTACAAGTGGTATGAGTAATGACACTCCTGCAGTTACTAATCACGTTGAGAATTATACTCCTACCTTTAGAAACTTCTTGGCGCCAAATCCTTCCAATCGTACCTATTCAGCAATTGGAACATTCACTGTCCAATGTGCTTCATGTTTCAAATGGAGGATAATTCCAACAAAAGAAAAATATGAACAGATTCGTGAAAAAATATTGGAAGAGTATTTTGTATGCGAACATGCTCGAGAATGGCGCCCTACTATTCGATGTGAAGATCCTGAAGACATATCTCAGGATGGCAGTAGAGTCTGGGCAATTGATAAACCAAACATAGCTCAGCCCCCTTCTGGTTGGGAAAGATTGCTTAGAATCAGAGGCGAAGGGGGCACAAAATTTGCAGATGTGTATGTCTTTGGACTTTTCACTTCTTCCTCTCCTTTTGTTTTCTCCAAATAATCCATCAAGGATAAAAAGGACTGGCTGTTCCTTAAATAATACATTTATTTTTGAAATCTTGAAAATATCATAGTTGCAGATGGACCTTTCTTCTAATCAGTTTGTTTTTGTTTTTCAGGCTTAACTATTTTTTTACCTTTTTCAAAAGACTTGCACTCAAAATTTTGATTTTAAGAAGTTAAACTGCTGCTGTAATCTTGATTGGACTGAGATATAGTCATCCAAGTCATGTATTTTAACCAACTTCAAGGTGTCAAACGTTGATTTGCTTTCTGTGCTTTCTTTCTGCAGGTATTATACTGCTCCATCTGGAAAAAAGTTGCGGTCCATGGTTGAAGTTCAAAGGTGCAATCTGTGTTCTATGTTCTTTACATGTCTTTCTTTGTATATGTGCCTGTATGTTGGCTGGTCTCTATCTGTGCATGCATTACTTCATTGCTTAAACAAAGAGCTAATAGAGGATTACTAACTAGTATGATTTGCAAGTAACATTTATCTTGGTGATTCAAGACTGTCCAGTGTGACGTGCAGTGACGATAGAATTGGATGCCATTGTTTATTTTTGTGATATATGGTGACGGTAGAATCGATGCCATTGTTTATGTCAGATGCTGCTTCTTCATGTTTGATTAATTTATTTAATTCTTGGAATTCATAATTCATGAACCTTGTAGGTATTTGCTTGAACATCCAGAGTATGCTAGACAAGGAGTAACTCTCTCTCAGTTTTCATTTCAGGCCCCAAGGCCTCTCCAGGAGAACTATGTCAGGAAACGTCCTATACGTTTTATGAACCCTTCTGATGGCAGTGATCTTCTACTTCAAAGGCCCCTTGAAGTTGAAGAAGGTGAGCGAATAGAATTTGTTGTAATCATTAGTGGATAAGGACTTCTTTTAAGTGGGCACAGGATTGTTTATAAAAACAAGAAATTTTATCACTAGTGTAAGTGGAATATTTTGAAAAAAAATAGAAAACTTACTGTAACAAAATTAATACAATATTGATATCCATTTTTAATTACCAAAACAAAAGTCCTTAAGGTTCAACTAAATAATTAATTCACTCTTTTGTATTTGGAAATAGGAGTAAAAATTGACTGTTGTTCATTTTATTAAATAATACAAATTAAACCCTAACTAGAATCTCATATCAAAAAATATAATTGGTTTAAATTTTAGTTATTTAGTCATGGTTTAAACTATCATTCTACATTAGACTATCAGTCCCTAGTGTTATAGATGAACAACTTATTCTTAAACAAATTCTATACCCAGCTTGATGAGAGCTCATTTTTTATAAACATGCTCAAATGCTAATTTCCTTGACTCATTAATGTTTGTAACAAAGTTTGTGAATGATTAACTTACCTAAATTTCAATTAAGATTATATTTATTTGTTTGTTTATTTATTTCAAATATCTAAAAAGATATATACTCTATAAATTTTTACGGTTTCAAGTTATCTATAACATGTTAAAAATGAGAAAATAATATAGAATTCATTTTTAGATTAATGTTTTAACTAAATTATAAGGACAATAATGTCTTTGGTCATGTTCAATAAAAATCTAGAGCTATGCTCGGGATCGATAAGATTCTTAACAAATAAGCTTGAGCAAGATTAATAAGAAAATGAATAAGCTTGAATGCAATCACGCTCGACTCACTTACATCCAACTATCGGTCCATTGTAGAAACAACTCATGTTAGCATGTTGGCATATGGTGTTGGTGGACACTAATCTAGAGGGAGGAAGGAATCAACCAGTATAAGGACAACTTAATTGGTGCTTTGTGTTGCCTTGCCTCTTTATGCTAGAATTGAAGCGTCACAGAAGAATCCTCGACTACTATCAGAGCTTTACATCACCTCATCTCACTTCGTTGAAGCTAGAGAATTATAGAAGAAATCTTGCCTTGTATTACTTGTGGTTTATTGGATCCTTGTGGAAGAAGACGACCTCTCAACCCATCTCATGTGTCGGTTAGTCAGGAATTTATATGTTTTGACCATGCAGACAGAATGGTTTACAAACCGTGCATTGAGGAATATAAATAGCCCAATAACACACAAAGCAACTCATTATTATAGCAAAAGGTGATTACGCTCATCCCAGACGACCCTCACACCCTGTCCCCAGGTTATTGCATAATGAGTGTGTGGTTTCTCTAATTACTGCACAATGAGAACTTAAGTTTGTAAACAAAATCCTAATTTATAAGGATGTGCTAATTATTTATCTTGAGAAATACACGGAATGAAAGTCTTCATCATCTAAAGAGATCATATCGAGTATTAATGGTTAAATCATTTTTATATGTTTAAAGGGGCAGCCTAGTGTATGAAGCTATGCAAATGCGGGTCATGAGAAAGGGTCGGACTTGGATCACATTGGGTTTGTTGTACGTAGCCTTATCTTGTATTACAAGAGGCTATTTCCGCAACTCGAATCCATGGCCACATGGTCACATGGTAACAACTTTATCGTTGTGCAAAGACTCCCCTTCAAGTCATCTTTATATGTTTAACTCCTATAGTTTTCTTCCAATTATTTGCTTTTAAAAATTAGATCAATAATTAAATAACCAATTGAAGAATTTTGAAGAGATACGCTAGAAAAAATGATGGCATCAATTGAATTATCTTGATGCATGGGGTGCATGCTAAAGGGTATGATACTCGTTGACATAATTGATATAGATGATACTCAAGAGATTACCCATGACGATTAGTATTGGATGTTGTTCATTTCTTGGAACGGAATGATTCAATTGTGTCGTTAGGCATGACATGAGATTTCAAAACATTAATAATATCTAAGAAAATCTATTATATATATTTTCTTGGACTTATACAATGCACAATGACACGCCTAATGATACGGCGGTAATTATTATTTTTCTATTTTTTTTTATAGTTAGTGCATTATTGAATGTAATTTCTATGTTATCTTCACCTCTCTTACCGCGTCTATTACTCTCGTCTTTATGTCTTCATGCTCAGCCAACTGGTAGCAGAATATCTTTTTCTCTTCATTAATCACCTTCTCCTTTTACTCATCAAATCTCTCTTCCCTTGTCTATTTTTTAGTTTGCACATCTCACACCTTTCATTAAATCTGTTTTCTCACCTTTAATTTTAATTTATTCAACTTGCCTGATATGGAACTTGCTTGCTATTTTTGCCCACGTCCATATTATGCTAGCCATTTGTCTGGAGAATTTGACATCTGGAGTTTTACTGGAGAAGTTTATAAAATGTAGGTATTTTTAACATTGCAAAAAAACATAAACTTAGTTATGGTGCTGGTTAGCAGTATCAAAATCCATATGGAATGAAAAAACCACTTTACAATTCTTTTCAAATCCTATCATCATGTCATCGCAGGAAGAATCTGCCATCTCTGCCTCATGCTCCTGTGGCTGTGGAGGTCCCGGCAGCGAAGACATTTGGATCGCCAACGGGGCCTCTTCTCGAGTCGCCTCAGCTTCTCTACGGTCGAATCACAAAGATCCCCTTCCCAAACAAATACAAATGTAGAAAAACCTGACCAAATTCAAGTTTTTAATTTAATCATCAAAAGTTTATATCGTTGTTAATAATTTTTCTTAGCTTTTAATAAATTTGATTTTGCCTGGGCTCATTATTTACACAATTAACCTCTTGTCTGATTCAAGCATCAACTTTGGTATGGCATGTATGCTTTTTATGCTCTGTACAATATCTTAATGCTATGGATCCTTTTACCTTATCATTTCCAGAATACTAGAGATTGTGATAAGCAATCTCAAATGCTGAATTATTACGATTAACTGATATGGTCTTCTTTCTGCAGTTATTCCTTTGTCTTGTGCTGCTCCTTCCCATAAAGAGCAATTAGTTGGTGCACAAGCTTTGCCAAATACTTTTCCTGAAAAATCATTTCCTTCTCCAAATGAATCAACACCACCAACTGCCATGCCTCCATCTGAACAAATGAAACTCAACAATGAGCTTACTTCAAATGCACCATGTAACGCTTCAATCTGTTTTTTCTTCTTGACTTGCATGTCATCCATGTTAGGGAGTGTTCATCTTTTTCATGAGTATGCACAGTTTTTGTAGTGAAAAAACTGTGGCATCAGCATATAAAATTTGAAGTAAGAAAGTGATATAACAAAAAAAGAAATGCTATTCTTTATCATTTCCTTTTGTTTCTCCATTTACAATGTCAGATGGTAGAGGATTGTAGTCATAGTTATGGCTCTTTATCATGCCCAGCGGCCTAGAAACTACTGTAAGAAATCTCAGAATCTACATTGTAGCACTTTATGGATTGGTCTCTTTCTGCAGTTAATCCCTTATTCTGGCCTGCTGCTCATACACATAAAGAACCATTAGTAGGTGCACCAGCTTTGCCAAATGCTGCTTCCGAAAAATCTGTTTCTTATCCAAATGATATGAGACCACTTACTGATCTACCTCCATCAGAACAGATGACGCTTACAAATGAGCATCCTGCACGTGCATCTTCTTGTGAGTATTTTTGTTTCAGTCTATTGTTGTTACTTTTTGTTTTTTCTTATCATTCATCATGTGCAATGTTAAGGCCATTCATATATATATTGAAGGACTCTCTTTTGTTTTTAACAAAGTTCGAGTTTGAAAGTGATTAAAATGAAAATAGCTATCGTTTATCTTCCCTTCTTTTTCTCCATCTGCATCATTTCAGATCCATGAGGATGATTAGCATTGTAATGGATGCCTTTTGTGGTTTTCGAACCTCTTGAAATTGTTTAGCAATATCAAATGTTATGTTGTTACATTGATTTGTTCTGCTTTTTGCAGTTAATCCCTTTTCTTGGGCTACACTTCCTACAAATAAAGAGCTAAATTTAGGTGGTGCACCTGTTTCTTCTCTAAATGAATCAATACTACCAACTTCTATATCTCCAGAAGAGATGAAGCTTAAAGATGAGCACCCTACAAATCCATCTTGTGAGTTGTAATACTTCACTCTTTCATTCAATTCTTGTGTGCTATGTGCAAAGAAAAAACTCCACTGCAAAAAAAAAAAAAAAGATTTAATATATGAAAGTGACAAAAATGAATAAAACTATCCTTTCATAGGATGATTGACATGTAATAGATGTTTTTTTTTCCCTTCTCATTTCAGTGTAATTTTAGTTGTCTTGAGCAAATATCTGATGCCACATTTTCACACACCTGGTTTTGTGTTTCCTCCTGTAGTTAATCCTTTCTCTTGGGTTGATCTGCCTACATATAAAGAGCTAGCAATTGGTGGACCAGCTTCCGGAAGTATGACTCCTGAAGAACTAGTTTCTTCCCCTCCAAATGAATCAACTCTACCAGCTTCCATGCCACCACCGGAACAGATGAAGCTTAAAGATAAGCAGCCTGCAGATGCATCTCCTTGTGAATTGTGATGCTTCACCTGGTGTATCTATTTTGTTTACTTATACTGCTTGCTCAATGAAAATTGAAAAGATCAAGTACAGGCACAAGAAGAATGACTTCTCTTGAACTATGATAGGGATACAGACTTCTTGTAGCAGAACAGCAGGACCTTATTGTAATCAGGTCCTTAGTTTTACAAAACTACCAAAGAAGGACCCCACAAGACCCTAAAACATGTTTTTGGAACTCATCTAGACTTTCTTTTTCAAAATATGTGAAAAAAGGGATATTGGTCAATATGGCGCCTCAAAGATAAATCTTATTGCATTATTTTTTTTTTTTATTGAGAAAAGAATTACTGGTTTAGATCGAAATATTCCATCTTATTAACGCTACTGAAACATATTCAACATTGGTATGCATACACGAACAAAATTGCGTAAACATATTGAATATAGAGCAAGTTATTTTCTATTGAGTCTTTTGTGCTTCATTGCAGACTACAAATACTTCGTAACATGTTTCACATACTTGCACTACAATTAAGCATCAATTTCATTCCGGGTGATACTGAACAGTTCACACTTCATCTCATCAGTACAACCAAAAGCTCAACAAGAATGCTATAAACTAGCTTGGTTGATGGTACACATATTAAGCATATTTGGAATATCTCCAGCCTTCATGTTTTAGCTCCAATTCTTCACTGGTGGTGGTTGCACTGGTTTGAAGACGTAGAATGGCTATCAACCTGCTAGCTGAAGCATCATCGTTCCTTCGTAACATAACTTTTCTCCAACGCCTACCGCCGGACTGACTGTTGCAATTTGGGCGTTGATTAGTTCTGCTACTGCTTACTCCATGGACCATAAGGCAAAAAATCATGGCCTTGTAGGTAAAACCAAGGACGCAAGAGTCAAAGTACATGTAGATCATCCAGATCATTAGACACTTAACACCACATACTTTGCAGGTATCGTGTACTAGTGGTTGCCTAGCTGAAATTTCAAGTGTTATTGGTATCTGATTACAAATATGACATGCTGAATGAGAAGGTATACGTTATAATCATTTCATATTGGCAGTTATATCAGGAATCGACATGAAATATAAGCCCCCCTCATATTGAACATGGGTAAATGATATTGAATGTCATCCAGGTCAAGGCGCAAAGCTGGCTCAAGACGCTGGAACTTATGCTCAAATAATTAAAGGAGTCAGCCCCACAATGTGAAGTGCAGCTACCTTCGGGTGTTGGAAAAGTCATAGATTCCCGATGCCGAGCTACTATTGGTATTGTTTCCCATCCCAACCATGGTGCACGTAAGCTTAGAAAAGCAGGGAAGCACTAAAGATGTCTTAACAAAGATTCAAGTGTAAATGATGCTGAAAACAGTTCTGACTACAAATCGTTCATAGCATAATCAATTACCTTGAGTTCTTCCAAAGAGTTTTCTAGGCACATAGCCACATTTGGTGTGAGTGTTTTTCTCGCTGAAAGATCTCCCACTCAGTGTCATCTCTTCCCTGAAATTAATACCGTAGAAAACAAACGAGAAAATTAACTAATGACTAGACAAAGAAAAACAATTCTTGAAAAAAAAAAATGTGATACAGAACTTCATGAGATTGTAACAACAAATCCAATCATGGCCATAGTAAAACTGAAAATATGAAATATTGTGCTCTTGCCTGCCGGGTATCAAATGCAAAAGGCTATAGCTGATGAAGGGATACTTTGTGCCCAGAATTGTGAGGCCTTTAATAATCTTTGCTGGAGAAAATACAGGATCAACTTTCTGAGTAGCACTGATCTTTAATTCAGTTGCCATGTTACCTATACAAACATGGAGCTTGTATAGACATATATATATTGCATGTTAGAGATAATCAATTTACCTGAACCATCGAAACATGTCTGCCATAGGTATGAAAACATGAACCAAATTGATGAAAAATATAAAGTTATACCTAAAGCGTCCTATTAATCTTCTCTATGGACTAAACTATAATGAGCATCCTATTTAAGCAAAGTATAAATAAAAATCAATGTCCTTTTACTGATGAATAAATGGAAGTGTTCTAACTATTTGAACTCTACAGAAGAAGATATCACTAAAATATGAATACACTGAAGCACGGGACATGGATTTGGGACAGAACAACCTTTGACATCATTATTTTCTACTGGATATGAGTTGTGTGCTTCGTTGCTTACTATAAATGCTTAAGTCGACATATCACTTGCTTCACTTGTAATCAATTCATTTAAACATAACTTGAATTGGTTGATACTGAAACACATTATCACCTGGTTTAGAAGTACAACAATAAGTTGAATATACAGATAAGCAAAATACTAAAACCAAAATTCCTAAACTCATCCAGTTGATAGTATACTTAAAATGAACCTATTTGGAACGTCCCCAGCCTCCATGTCTTAGCTTCATTTCTTAACTGGTGGTTGCACCTGGTTGAAGGTTGAAAATAATGGTAAAGCTGGAAAGTCATCATCTCATTGCAAGATCCACTATTTCAAACCCCAGAATACATGCCATCTTGGACCAAAAAGTTACCTATGTGTCTGCACTTGGTCCATCATAGCCATGCTCTAGATAAAGTGAAGGATGTGAGAGTAAGAGTGTATGCAGATCATCCACATCACTAGATATTTACACTTTCACACTCAGCCAAGAATGTGAACTAGCAGTTGTCCAGTGGAACTTTGAAGTATCAGAATTATTGATATCTGATTACAAGATTGATAACTAGAACAAGAAGGTATATAATATAACCATTTCATATTGGCATTTACATTGGGAATCGAGAATGATACAGAAAGTCTCCCTCTTATTAAAGTTCAAGATGTCTTAACAACCGTGCGGCTGGAAAAGATGCTAACTATACTTTACTTCGCCTGTTCATTTGGTTTGGGGATTCTCTTGTACTCGTAACTGTTAATATCAATCTTTTGTTGCAAAGCCTGTATGTTGAATATTAATCAGGATCGCTGATGAAAAGTGATAATAACTACAACTTACAGGTTGTAGCATTATCAATTACCTTGAGTTCCTCCTCCAAAGAAATCTTTTTAGGCACAAAGCCATCCTTGGGGCCTAGTCGAGTGAGTGCCTTCTTTGTTTCAATGATCTCCCACTCAATATCATCTCTTTCCTTTGCCACATCCTTGCTGAAATTAATATGTGACCAAGAGGGGGAAAAGGAAAATTAACAAAAATGCATAGGCGAAAAAAACAATTCTTAAGCATATGCTGAAGAACTTTATGCAATAATAACTATAAATCTTTTCATGAATAACAAAAAGCAAAGTATGAAAAGCCAGCTCTTGCCTGCCTTGTAGCAGATGTGCAAGGCCTATGGATCCAAACACCGTTAGTGAAATGAGAGGAAGGCCATATCCAATAAAGGGATACTTTCTGCACATGCGCTTAAATTGTGATAGCTTGTCAAAAATCTTAGCTGAAGAAATCACAGGATCAACTTTCTGAGCAGCACTGGCTTTTGATTCGGATGCCATATTGATTGATAAAGAAACCACAATGCTTTCACTAGCTGGCAATTCTACACAACCAAAATAAATAAAATGCAGAATCAAACAACAGTGCAAAACAGGCTAATTAGGAACCCTTACAGATTCATGGAGCAATTCTGATGGTGAAACACATTATTCATTCGCATTGAAACCATTTCAATTTACACCTTGCAATGTTTAAATTAATCACTGATCTTAGATTCAATAACCATACATCAATTTAAGCATCACAATGCTACATCCAACAGGCAATTGATGGAATTCAGAGTTTTCACATGTGATCACGTCTAACACATAGTGTTCATAATAACAGAAAACCTCAATATGTTATGACTAGCAATCATTCCTGTCAGCCAAGTTTAACAATGTTATGCCATATTGTCCATTAAAACAAACAAAAAAAGAGTAAACTAAAACAAAATAACAGATCATTGCATCAGAATATCTATAAATTAATCTGACATCAAATATTTGTTAATTCCAAAGAAAAGTGCCAAAGAAAGTTTTGATCTTGGGAATAGCAACAGAAAATATGGAAATCCTTTGTATAATACCAGACAATCAAGAAGCTTATGTCCATACTAATAGAGTATGCAGAGCATGGAAACAAATTTTTTGCAATAGCTGCTCATCGTTCAATCGGTATCACGGCAAATTTTCTTAGCTAAAGGAAATTGAAAATAGGCACACGAGTTGAGATAAACATGTCATCAACAAAGTCATAGAATGAAGAAAAAAACTTTTGAGATTAGTTTCGTTGTTGTTCTTCACGATAATAGTTGGAGAAGTCTTCAATGTGTAGTTATTAAAAACAGACCAAAAATACAATCAGACGAGCTCTGGGTCACAGGTCCAATAGGTCAGGTGGTCAACCTAGATACACTGTTAAACCACAAATCAATTCACGGTAATCAAAGGAAAATCAACTATATCTTAGAATACTAATCAAGCTATTCTATAACAAATGAAATGTGCAATTTGCAACCAAACTACAAAGAACAAACAAGTGGACAACAATCTGGTAAAATAAATCATTTCAATGGGCAAAATTATAATGCACTGAAAACACCTACACAAATATTACAATTTAAAAAACTACTCGAGAATCACAAGTAAGCATAAAGAAATATCACAAGTTTCAATTTCACAAGATATTAAGTGTTTCTAAAAGAAAAATTACAAATGAATATGAGTTAAAAAAATCATAACAGAAGCCCCAAATCAAATATCTTATGCATCAAATTGCTAAGAATGATATGCATTCAACTGGAATGAGTGACAAAAATAGAAAATTAACAAGAAGTTATACCTTGCATCGCTAAAAAAAAATGGATGGATTTCAAATACAAAAGGAAACTCGAAAATTTAACATGCATTACACATCTTAATCAACAGATAAGTAGAAAGAGAAAATCCCTTGGTGCAGCAGCTTCTTAAACCAAGAAACAGAAAAAACTATAAAGCTTTAACAGACTATTGCACATAGAAAGGAAGCTTAGAGATACAACAAAAAGGAACAAGCAAGTCCTTTTATGGGTTTCACTAAATACGTAATTCTTCTACATGTTGGCAAGGAAACGAGGACTACGATTCTGGAAAAAAAATCATAAAACAGGGATGAACGTGGACGTACTGTATTGTGGGCTACGGATGTGAGGACCGGCAGCGGGAGAGGAGAAGGAGGAAGTCTGCGCGTGGACGACTGCACGACCGACGACGTGCAGGATCAGAGGCGTGCGTTAGGTGATGAGGACGACGTAAGATGGCGCCGTGGCTATGCGTAAGGTGAGGCAGAGTAGATCAGACGGTGTCCAATGCCGGCTGCCTCCGTGAGGTGGCGTTCGCCACTTCGCCTGTTCGATCGAAACTCTGGGAGGTGACGAAAGGTGGTTCGGCGGCTAGGGCAATGCTAGAAGGTGAGGATATGAAGGTGCGAGAGCTTACATGACCGGTTAAACCAGTCTTCCGGTAATATTTAACTGAGATTTGGACGGAAGGATAGATTTGGGAAAACGTCCGAAAATAAGAGGACCAAATTAGGTTAAGTGAAACTTGTGGGACGAAAATGGCACGAGGTCATAAAATGAGGGACTAAATTGGATTTTAACCCATAAATTCTTACATCAAAACTACTGTTTTGTTTAAAGAATCGGATGGAAGTCCCTACTTCAGTAGTCAACGGAGATATCCAGAAGAAAATTACAGGAAAGAATTAAAATTCCCTTCGCTGCTGCTGCTTCTTCTTCTTCTTCTTTAGAGATTTTTACTCTGTTCTTCATGTCTGCTAAAGCTCCTCCATATTCCATAAGCTTTCGTCCCACCCACTCTGCTCCAAATCCTGCAACCAAAAGCTATCGCAAATTCCCGGACTCCGCAGCGATTCCATCCACCCCTCGCTCAACTCGGCCGCTGCCGTATCCTGAAACCAGCCTGCATCGCCGCCGCCGGCGAAGTAATCCGACGCTGAAGCCGCATCCAACGACTCCGACCACAAATTCATGGTGTTCGAGTTGCCGGATGTTTCCGGCGGCGGGATTGCGAACCGTGCGCCTTCCTCCGCCGGCCACGCGCTCTGTTGAGCCGAGGAGCCACCACCATCGCCACCAGAAGCGGTCAGAATCCTCTCAGCCAGCCGGGGCATCCACATGTACCTGACCATATCTCTGAACTGCTTGCTATCGACGTCGCACCGGAGCTGCCTCGCGTGCTTCTGCACTCGCGTCCTCCAGTAGTTCTTGATCTCATTGTCCGTCCTTCCCGGCAACACCTGCGCTATCTTGGACCACCTGCCATGTTGTAAATTTCAACCACTTAGGACCGACCGACCACATGCATCTCCTCTCTTCGTTCACCAACGACAACGACTCACCGGTTTCCCCAACGAGAGTGGAGCTCGAGAATGAGGAGCTGCTCCTCTGGCGTGATGTTCCCCCGGCGAACGTCCGGGCGGAGGTAGTTCAGCCACCTGAGCCGGCAACTCTTCCCGGTCCTTCTCAGCCCTGTTATTCCACATCTTTAATTTAGCCAAAATTTCCGCACGAAACTCGATCGGAAACTTAATGGAAAATCAAGCAAACGAAATAAGAACGTACCTGAGCATTTGGCTACGGAATCCCAGCGGCCCTCGCCATGCAGAGAGACGTAGTTCGCCAGCAAGAGATCTTCTTCCACAGTCCACGGCCCTTTCCTCAACTCCATCTCCACATCATCAGAGCTATAATTACCAGCTCTCGCATCCATCACTCTATATATGAATGATCAATGTTTAGGAGCTAATTAAATTGCTAAAATTCCAGTGCGGTCGAGTTAATTCCATAGATGATTGTAGGGTTTTATATATAGAGGGTGGCGTCAAAGCAAACATGTGTTGTAACGAGATTAGTTCAAGCTCATTAAAGCCTAAAGTGAGGGCTTTAATCAGCAAGGCCAAACCCAACACAGAGAGCGAGACATGGACTTTGACTTTGCTTCGTCCTCATGCTTGCTTCCAAGTGGCGTGCGTTTGGAAATTTTGAATTTGATTGTTTTGGATTTCTTGGATGAGTCGAAGGTCAATGATTGTTTTGTTTGTAGATAAATTTTAAGTTGAGTTGTTGACATTCTCTGAGGGAAGGACTTAATTAGTCAAACGGCAGAGGTAGGCTGGTTGACTTTGTGAAGTGTAGTTATTGGAACACATGTGGTAAAAAGGTGATTCGCTCGCCCCAGTGTTTCCGTCAATTCGTTCTCAGACCAACATGAAGGAGGTATTGGAACACAGCTTTCATAGAACATTTGAATTGGCAAGACATAAAATGAAAATTTGCAAAAAGATGGGAAAAAAAACTTTCTATAAGTCGTTTTGATAAGGTTGTATTTCTCCACACAAAACGACAAGGATCGAGAGGATAGGCGGCATATATTTGGAGATCGTTTTATTTGTTAACTGATCGATCGGCAACAATTTAGAAGAAACGAACTTCGTCTCTCTATGTATCGAGTTGTTGTTTTGCGTTAAAATTGATTTCAACAGTTAGAACTCATTCTCCCTATCTTTCTCTCAGAGTGTCAAGGAAGTGAACAATGTGTCACAACTGATTTAATTGAAATGGTCAATAATTGATAGTTTATATATATATATATATATATATATATATACAGAGATGATATCCTGAGGGACATTCGTGCGGGACATCCGTGCGGGACAATTA
>JBAMIB010000044.1:7194044-7209883 GCA_037177415.1 Kaempferia rotunda | reverse complement strand
ATGATTTTGCTCTTGGGCTCTACCCAAAAGGCCTCATACCAATGAAAATATCTTTTGCTTATAAACCCATGATCTTTTCCTTCTCTTTCCAATGTGAGAATGTGTTTGCAACTTTGTAACCCAACAATCCCCTCAAACTAAGGACCACCCCCTCAAGCCCATCTTCTTGATGTCCGATCCTCAACCCACCAGGACTTCCTGCCAATTGTCCGGTCGTAGACACAACTAGACTTCGGCCAGCTGTCATGTCCCTAAAGAAATGGGGAGCCACTAAAGAAATACAGAAGGTGGATAGGAAAATTGAACTTGGGCAAGAAAACTGTACTTGGAAATATGCTTGTGGAGTAAATGGAACTTTATTGTTACAATGAGGATGCAATTTTTATAACATCAAATTGTGTGTTTCACTAGAGGAGAGAGATTGATTGCCACTTACATTAGATAACAAGCGCAATTTAATGGAATTATAATTTCTTTTGATAGTCCTACTGATCAAATAGTAAATTTGCAGACTAAATCGTAATGAAACTTAAAGTTGAATATGTGAGTGCAATTATGCCCCCTTAAGCATGCAGCTTTGATGTCCAGCAAAGGCTTAAATAAGGATTATATTGTGATTACTTTATATGGTGTGTCAAGTGTGTAAGTGTTGGATGTTTGACATTTATATTGTAGGTGCAATAGTGGAAGTGCAAGTAGGCCGTGGATTGTATACTTGGCGAGTGGAAGTCATGTAAGTCGAGTACTGAATACTTGGTAAGTGGAAGTCTAGGTAGGTCCAGGGCTAAATACTTGATAGATTGAAGTTTTAGTAGGTCATGAAAGACCAAATACTTGACAAGATGACAAGTCCTAGAGGCAAAGCCTTTTGGCATGGAAAACCTTAAAGCAAGGCTTGAAGTACTGGAGGTGAAATCTCTTAATGAACAAGTAACTTCTATGAAGGAGAGTTGAGTGCACTTGTATAATGGGTTACAACTATTTCGAGGAAGGGGCTTGCCCCTAGAACTAATATGATTCGAGGGTTCGGTTGACTTAAAGTGTTTTTCAATTGACTGAGACTTGAGTAGACTAGTTAGCTGACTCAGGCTCGAACAAAATGTTTTAGAATGATTTTGTTCAAAGGTTCTAACCATTGATTAACTGAGTCATTTGACTGGTGGTTCAATTCAGTTAATAATGGAAATCATTGAAGAGAGCCACTGATTTGATGCCAACAGTTTGCAACAGTCTAATGACCTATTGATGTCACACTTCAATTGACTAAGGATATCTTTGCTATGTAAAAGGTTGATGTTGATATGTGACATGAATTAGTGGATTGATCTATGTTGGAAAGCAAATTGAAGGCTGAAAACAAGTTGAAAGATTTGTCTATAAATATAGGCCATGGGTTTAACGCGAATACTACTAAAAATGCTTCTCTTTTGATCCTATCTCAGTTATCTTCTTCTCCAATTGGGTGTAACCTGATGAGTACTAAAAGTGCTTGTCTTTTGATCCTTGTCTCAGCTATCTTCTCCTCCATTTGTGTTCATTTGTTTCACTCTTTTTTGTGCTTAATCTGAAATCTTGCTAGAAGAGTGTAAGAAGTTTCAGCACCTCTAGAGGCCAAAGGTTTTTGAGAAGAAGAAAGATATTGGGTTTCAAGGAGTGACTTTCCAATTTATCATATGCCATGGAATAAGAACCATGGCTTTTGAACCATGTACATGATTTGTGGTTGCCTTGTTTTCTCTAATTGTTTTTATTTCCACTGCATATTAATCGTGATTGTAGAATCAAGCAAGGAAATGAAGCGTTCAACAATTCACCCCCTTCTCCAGTCTCACCAACAATCCAACACAATATATTTATTAATAGTTGGCTTCTACAATGTTTTCAAAATAGTTTGAGTGGAGCGTTATGAATTCATTGAGCTAATTTGTGTATATTTAAGATGTGGGAATTTCCTGTAATTTATTTCCTTAATAATATCACATATAGGCAAAGGCTTAACTAGTATCTTCTAATGTCTAAAGAATAATCTCCCCTAATCTCAACAGGCTGAGTGTTCTTTACTTCTTTTACACAATATCTGTCGGGTAACTTTCTTTCATATTGTAGAATATGTTTGTTTCATCTGTTCAATTTCATTTTGAATTTGGCTGAGTCCCTATATTTCATTTATTTTTATTCTAGTCAACAAGTATGCAAATTCTATCTATATACTCTCCTAAATCTTGTATTTAGTCCTGTTTAAACTGAATGCTACTTGAGGTATATTTTTGCCCTACTCATGTAGATGTTATTTTTCGTTACGACTTGAATTGTGTTTTGACGTACCCTACTTATGAAGACCTTATGCCACATGTTTCTTCAAAGAGCATCTCTGTTTTTATCTAGTATTTGCATGTTCAATATGATTTCTTATATGGTAAGATTAGTTGCAAGAAAACCATCATTTGGAAACCTATTCATGCACAAAGTTAGGCTTGATGGATAAAATTGTGTCCATCCAAATTATGACTTTCGTGAAATATTGAAGGCTAAGTTAAAAAATACAGTTTTTTTGTTATCATTTCTATTTTGGGGAAGTGTATGTCTCACTTACAACTTCATTTTGTGAAGTTACATGCAACTGGATCTTGGACAACTTCAAATCAAGAACAGTTTTGCTTGGCATGGATGCAAAGAAAGTGATCCTGCTGCTATACATCTTGATATTCTTCATGCAGTGGTATTTTTATGATAAGGAAAACAAATTCTGTAGTATAGTTTGTTGTAAAATAAATAACATTCGACTACTTATTTTGAAAATTTGCAGATCAATGGAATTAACATGGAAGTTGGAGTCGATGGAATTTTAGGCAAACCTCTGATTCGAGAAGGCCATGATATTCATATTGAAGTGCGACGAAGCTTGAGAGATGTCTTCCGGAAGGTTCCAACATTGTCTATTAAAGTGAAGGTGATTATTCTATTTGGTGTAGATCTCCTGATTGCAATTTTCTAACTACATAGAGAATAACATTATACGTGTTAAACTGTTGTTTTTTCCTGATGATTTAATATAATTTATTATATTTTTTAGAATCACTTTGAAATTCACTGATCATGTTACTGTTTTTTTTAAAATAAATTATAATTTATTATGAAGTTGACAGTGAACTATTCATTGTTTGCAGTGTACACCAATTTCATTGTTTTTTATTTTTCTCATCAAGTATTACGTGATATTTCAGTTAAATGCTTTTACTAATTTTTTACTGGTTATGACGATGTCTTTATTCCTATGGTAAATAAGTGTCGATCATTTTTTTCCTTCAAATTTGGTAACTTTTCATAATAATAATAATAATAATTATTATTATTATTATTCTTGGTTGCGCTATTCATTTCTGGGAATAAATTATCATTTTGTGAATTTTGTCTATTTTCTTTGATACTTACTACTACTTCAGATTCATTTCTTCTATCCTTGAATTGCAAATACTGAATTATTGATTACATTGTTTTAAATTGTCCTGTGAAATATTTTGTCATTAGTATTGATTTGTTACATTGATTTTTTTAAATGTGAAAGTTATTCTGGAAGTGTAAGAGTCACCAATGCAACTAGGATAATATATATATATATTTTTGGATAAGTAAAATTTTATATATAGTATTGACAAAGCGTGCAATAAACAGACTTTAGTGACAAAGTGCTAGATCATAGTACACTCCTAAGGACAAGAATACGTGAATTTGCACACTTCTAAAAATCTTCTCACACTCTAATTGCACCTCATCAAAGAAACTACTTTTTCTTGCTCTCCACACATAATAGATCAAAGAGGACAAGGCAAGATGTCAGGCCTTTGTCAACATTCGACTCCCATGATAGTATCTCCCGAAGACTCTCAATGTCCTTCGGTAGGTAGACATCTCCTGCCGCATGTGTAGTCAATCTCATATCCTTGTCCTAACTATATAATAGGGGGTACCCAAAGAATTAGTGCTCCTGTGAATCTAGTACCTGTCTACAAAAAGTGCACTATTGATCTTCCATGTAATCTTATTCTCTTGTGGGAAGATGCCTCTTTGCCAACACCAGAGTGTGACTGCGTGACTCAGCTGTAAGTTGGTCTTCCACAGTGTTCGGGTCCATGTCATCTTAGGACTAGGATGTCTAAATAAGTCATACGCCCGAGCCACCTCTCGCCATCTCTAGTTGGTAGTTGAATTCAGAAATTGGGGAAATGCTAATCGTGAATATAAAAATGTCACAATGCTGAATAGAACTAATGCTTTATCTAAGGTAATATTTTGTTCATTAATGTAATATTATTAAAGATCCAAATTGAAATCTTGCTTTTTAATTGAATTCATGAATTTGTTATGCACATGAAATTAGAATTGGGATGATGAAACATCTCTAACAAACTCACTGAACTTCAATGTTTTTAGTGCACTCATGAATCACATTATTTGCAATAGAAATGGTTGCTTGATTGTCGTAAAAATGTCAATTTAGCCCTTTCAAACTTCTGTAGCTAATTAAAGACTCGACCCGCATCATCTCACAAGCTATGAGCCATTTATATAAATTTTATCTTTTAAGCAGATGAGGTGGTTGCAACATATTGTTTCTTGGACTTCCATGTTACTAAATTGTCCCCAAATGCAACATTAGTGCAGTATCCTAAATTAGACAATTTGTAAAATTGGAGTTTTATTAGATCTATTTCTTGCAAAAGATTTGCATCATATTTAAGATAGAGGTACCCCTACAAACTTTAAGCTAGTGATTTTGAAGCGAACTTATTTGTATAAAACCAGTTTGATAATGTTAGAAAATTATTAACTGTTTATCTTAGCTATAATTTGTTTCCTAATTGTAGAGTGCTCCGATCCTAAATATTAAACTCATAAATTTTTTTAGTGATATGATAAGAATAAATTATTTGCGATATCCTTTTTGGGGTTGATCAATTCAACCAGTTCGACGGGTTGTACCGTTTGCCTTGTAGCTTGACCTGTTTGATCGCCAGTTTGGTATAAAAGAAAACATTGCTGTAAGCAACTTATATTATATAACATAATATCACAGATTTGATTTCCTGATGTCTGCTAACTCCTGCAATTCCGTGAGCCTCATTGCTTGATAAAACTATACTGTTCACAGATGACTATAATTCCTATTCTGGTGGCACTGTTTTATTAAAATTGACCAAAATCATTAACTCTTGCTACTATATTTGAAACCACATTTAAAATATTGCCTTTTTTTGGGTCAGAACATAAATTAGTGATCATTCTGTATACCTCCTTAGCAAGGTCACCATATATAAAAATAAATTATTCTTTAGTAACAAACACTTAGACATCTACTAATTTTATAATAACCGCTCACATTACTATAAGATTGAACCTAACAGCGTTAGGTAGTTAAATACTCCATATGGTACTAAAGTTATGTTGATATAAGTCCGCGATGAACATTACTAGATCCCAAACTGCATGGATGTCATCATTGGATCCCTTGACAGGATGTGCATTGCGAGATTTTCATCTCCAGTGATTCATGCACTCGAGTTTTGTTGTCGTGAGACTTTTCTTGCGATTTTCGCAGATAGTGGGGAGGAGCCAAACATTTGTCAACTTTGCTAGAAGAGTTTACTTTGCTCAAATACTCTTATTTGCCATTGATGGTTTGCAAAGGAAAGGTATTGAGTATTGGGTTTGGTCTACGGGTGGAATAAAATGTTTGCCTATGCCAACCAGCATAGAATGAAATTTGAAACCTTAACAGGAAGTGACTTAGAAATTTGAAGAAATATATCTTACTTTCTTTTGTTGAATATTAATGGGCATACATGTCAGTTGTCCAAATATATCATTACTGTGGGGAGAATCTGTTCCCTTTTTAACATGATTTTTAGATGAAAATTTTCACGTGCATGGATTGAAATAGTTTAGTATCTTGTATGATTGTAAATTTCTTCTTGTATCTTTCAGAGGTTATTTGTTAGATTTGGGAGCTTAATTTAAAGGTTTCACAGAAGTGTACTGTTTGCCGATGCCAACCAGCACAGAATGAAATTCCAAACCATAATAGGAGATAATTTTGAAAGTTGAAGAAATACATGTTATTTTCTTTCATTGAATATTAATGGTCATACATGTCAGTTATTTAAATATGCAGTTACTGCCCAGGAGAATCTGCTCTCTTTTTATTATGATTTTTAGAAGAAATTTTGCACATGAATGGTGAAGTATTTAGCATCTTGTATGATTGTAAATTTCTTCCTCTATCTTTCTCAGTTATTTGTTGCATTTAGGAATTTAATTTAAAAATTTCACAGAAGTTTTCTGTTTCATGGAACTAGGATGCATGTTAATGGTTTCTGTCATTATATGATCGTGTTCTCTATGGACCTCTTGTGGTGAAGATTTTAACCTTCAAGTACTTGACAATGTCAGATTACTCATCTATCTTCAGAAATTTTAGAAATGGAAAGAAAGAACTAACTTAAATATTAAAAGATGATTTGGATTGATTTTGACTATTCTTTAAGCCCACCCTAGTTGATTAAAGGTAGAGGCCTGCAATTTTTGGGGAATGGGAAATCCATACATATCTTACCATTTACTTTCTTGATTATTGATCCTAAGTATCTTTTCTTGAGAAATGTTCAAATATAACAATTTAATGGTTAAATTTTTTTGGTCATCCTTTATATACCAATCATTTCCTTTATTGGTTTGCAGGTTGGTTTGCTCCATGGTGTGATGTCTGATAAGGAATATGCTGTCATAATAAACTGCATTTACATGAATCTTTCAGAAGAACCTAAACTCCCTCCTAGTTTCCGTGGGCATCGAACTGGAATAGAATCTATTCGAATGATTGCAGATAAAGTTAATTTGAACAGTCAGCTCTTGCTCTCACGTACTGTATTTATTCTAGCTGTTGAGATTCACCATGCTTTGTTGGAGCTGTTGAATGGTCTTGAAGAGGGGTCTCCGTTAGCTCAGATTGCTGTAAATTCTACTAAACTTCTTATAAGTTTTGTATAGTTTTGGCTTATTTTATGCATGCATTTTTTTTGTCTTTATACTTCTAGATATATGTTACCTTTTTCCCCATTAAAACTGACAATATTTCAGTTTCTCCAAAATTGTTTATATATATTTTTTTGTTTTATTTTGACAGTGAGTTGCTTTTATCCAGTTTTGTGTTTGAAATGTTTCATGTTTTTGGCAGTTCGATGGCCTTTGGGTATCATATCGAACAACATCTTTTTCCGAAGCAGACCTGTATGTTACATTTCCGAAGTTCTCTGTGTTGGATATCCGCCCTGATACAAAACCTGAAATGCGATTGATGCTTGGTTCTCACACAAATATATATAAGCCCAGTTGTACTGGTACTGACCTGATTTTTCCAAGAGATGATTCATATGTCAACAATTCAGACAATGGAACTGGTTCAAATGCTTCTTACCTGACAATGTTGATATTGGATTACCGATGGAGGCCATCATTTCAATCTGCTGTAATTAGAATTCAGCAACCACGTGTTCTTGTTGTTATCGATTTTCTTCTTGCAGTTGCTGAATTTTTTATCCCTAGCTTGGGTTCAATTACTGGCCGCGAGGAGACTATGAATCCAAAGAATGATCCACTCATATCCTCCGACAACATAATACTTTCAGAATCAGTTTACTTGCAAAGAAACCAAGTTGTGCACCTCTCTCCTAGAAGACAGCTAATTGTAGATGGCTGTGCTTCAGATGAGTTCATTTATGATGGTCAGGGAGGCACATTATCTTTGAATGAAGATATTTACATCAAAGGACAAACATATACAGGACCCATTTTAATAATTGGGCGTGGAAAGAGATTGAGGTTCAGGAATGTAAAAATCGAGGTAAGTGTGTTTGAGTTTATATAAGATGGAGATTGCTAGCTTTATGTCCTGTATCTTTTTAACTAAAATATTATTGACTGGATTTTTTTATCTTTGACTAAGTGTGAAGAGCAAGTACTATAATTTGATCAGTGTAATACTGTTTGAATCAAGGACCAGAACTGGTTCCTTCACATCTTGGCATGAACTCATTTATTAGTCGAACTGAAAATGATGCTTGCTAAGGTTTAAAATTTTGTTCAGCATTGCCTATTGCATGTAACATTCCGTTCATAAGTTAAGATGTGGAACCCTTGATCAGTATTTTTAAACCCCGACCGGACTGGCTTTTGAACTGGTTTGTAACAAAAAACATGGGTTGCATAAAAACCAATGAAAACCAAAAAAGAGGCTAAAAATAATAAAACCCAATAAAATATGTAGAGTTTGGTTGCTTGGATTGGTGGCCGGGTCATTGGAGTTTCAAATGGGAGGATGAAACCATGGTTTGATCACATTAGCTGTCAATTTAAAGAGATTTCTTTTGTAAAGTTTTGAATAATTAATTTTGAAAAATATATAGATTCTAAGAGATTATCTAGATTTTTTTAAAACTATATATTATTCAATTTCTTTATTTTTCAAACATTCATCTGTTTAAATCAGCAACCAGCTGGCAGTTTGATCCGGTTTGTAACAAAAAACGGATGCATAAAGAGTAAGAGGATATAATAATAAATGGTAACCATCTCCCACATGATTGAATGAGACTTTCTCAGCCTCCACCTGAATGCCTTGACATTTGGGTCAGATTGCCTTTTTTAGTTTCTTTTTGGATATAATCTTGACTTTTTTCTACATGCCTCTATTTTGTTTATCCTCTTTTTTCTGTCATTTCAAAGGTAAAATTTATCACCTTCCTTAGACTTTGTGTTTAATTTCAGAGTGTATCAATTGTTTTTGTCACCAACCATTTTTATTGACTATGTTTACATATGTAGATGCCCAAATTGATATAACAATTTGGGGACATGTCTGATTTCCTTTCTTGGTGACTTCTTTTTTCTTTTGATTTGTTTCATCAGAATGGCGCATTACTACGAAAGTGTACACACCTAAGTAATGGTAGCAGCTATTCTGTGTCTGCCGATGATGGTGTTGAGATTTCTTTATTGGATAATCTTACCTCAGGTGTTGATCAGCTTGGTTCTCGTCATATTCAAGAAGGCCAACAGAAGAGTGATCTAAGTTCAGATTTAATATCATCTTCAAGTCAAATGCTTAGCGTTACTTTTGAAGTCCAGGTACACAAGGGATCTACAATTTATTTTCTATATAGTTACTATAATAATTATTTACCCGCTATAGCTACAATTAAATTATTACGTTCTGGAACCACAAGGGATCTTCATTAACTTTCAGAATTTAACCATAATCTCTATGTGATGTCTCTTCTAGCTTCTCACACGAGATGATCTCCTGACGTCATGTCTCTACTTATTTCCTTCTACCATACTTTTTTTTTTACTGTATTTGCCTGCACCAGCTTCTTTGCTATTATTCTTTGTTGAAGCTACGTTTTTGCATCTGGTTATCAGAGTTTTGATAACATTAAACAGTACCTTTGTCATTTTAGATAAATCAAGAAACTTGACTTGGAGGTACTTAATAGTTTTTATGTTTTTGCTTCTTTTGCAGATTGTCTCTCCTGAATTTACTCTCTACTATAGTTCCAAATTGCACTCTAATGATTCCTTGCACATTGAAAAGTTAGTCCGAGTAAAGATGGACTTGAGTTTTATGTAAGTATTTTATATTCTCTTGAGCATAAAAAGGGATGTTCTTTTTATACAGTAATTCGATCGAATTATTTCTATGCATATTCACAGATTCTGTTTACAGGTACGCTTCCAAAGAAAATGACACTTGGGCACGGTCTCTTGTGAAAGATTTGACTGTTGAGTCTGGTTCAGGACTTCTTGTTCTTGCGCCGGTCAATATTTCTGCAGGATATACCTCTGTTAAAGAGAAGACAAATATATCTATTACATCTACAGATATATGTATCCACCTATCTCTCAGTGTTGCTTCTCTTTTACTAAAATTGCAAAATGAGGCTCTCAGTGCTTTGCAGTTTGGTAATATTAATCCTTTGGCTTCTTGTTCTAACTTCAAAAGAATATGGGTCTCACCAAAAGGTTTTGATTGTTTCGTTACTGTTTTTTATTTCCTTTAACATATATAAGAGTGGAGACTTAAGCTGTGCGATATTGATAGTAATATAACCTTTTTTGTTGTTCTTTTAATTTTCATGATGGATTATTGCAGGCAACTTACCTGGATACAAGCTCACATTCTGGAGGCCCCGGGCACCTATAAATTATGCTATACTTGGTGATTGTGTGACATCAAGGTGCGTAAACATCAATGAGATAAGTCACTTCTTTATATGTTAGTCTTATTTTGTTTTTCAATGTTATTTGAGGATTTGTAGAAAAGCATCCCGTTCTCACCCTTGCTTCACACTCCAGCACAGTTGCATGTTGAATGTGAGTTTTTTTTTTCTATTGCAGAGCAACACAGTCCTTGTGTTTGCGTGTGTAGAGTAGTGAATTCATGGAATTTGAACCCCGAGTTTCACTCATATCCGATACTCATATAGCATATATCATCCAATACAATTAAATCTGAATATAATTGATAAATTAATATGCATATGTATGTTGGGAAGGAATGTGTCAAAATGCAAGGGCTAGAGGATTATTTGTAATATCCCTTATTTATCAATATTTTCCTCACATGGTTTTGAAGACATCTCTTTCTCCCTCTTGTAACAACTCCTATGTATCAGGATCCACTTTGAATTGAAAAACAATATTGAGAGAGTGACACCAGTTGCACATGGAGGAACCACATAGAAGGGTGTTCCTAGGGAAATATCTTAGCTAGGGAGCATTTACTACATTCTTGTGTACAAGCTGGACAAGCATGAAGGGAGAGTTAGGGGATCTCTTTGGTGAACAGGACACTTGCTACATATCTTCTTCTTCCCCATGCCTTCTCATCCTCATATGGATCTCCCTCTTTTCTTCCTTTCTCTCATTAAAGCCATCTTTTGTAGTGGCTAAGGTACATAATTTCAAACAGGGAATAGAATTTTTAAAATTTGCATTGCACAATTGAGCTGCCCCTAAATGGATGGTCCATGTCTGAATCATTTATTGAACTTACATTTATTGTCCATGCTGGACAACATAGTGCTTGATAAGAAGGTACTTGTATCTTTTTTCTGTAGTGAAGGAAATTTCTGCTGCACACTTGATTATGTTGTTAAAGATGCTAAATTATGAAATGCATCTGCAGGCCTATTCCTCCATCTCAAGTTGTACTAGCTGTAAGCAATACTTATGGTCGGGTTCGAAAACCTGTTGGCTTCAAGTTTATAGCATCCATTTCTAGTATTCTGGATTTGGAAAGTGCAACCCAACTGAACAAGGATACAGACTGCTCTATATGGATGCCAATCCCACCTCCAGGATACTTGGCCGTAGGATGTGTAGCTCATCCTGGAAACCAGCCTCCTCCGAATCACATTGTCTATTGCCTTCGTGCTGATCTTGTAACATCAACTAAGTTTTCAAGCTGCATTTCCCTCTCACCACCTAGTTCTAGGTACATTTCCCTACCGCTCTGTTCTGTACATGCACTGAATAACAATATACTAATTTTTCTTTGATATGAGTGTAGGATTCCTTCTGCATTTAGCTTATGGCGCGTTGATAATGTTGTTGGTTCTTTTTATGCGCATAATTCAGTGGATTGTCCTCCTCGGACAGAAAGTTTTGATTTGCACCAGATTCTTTTGCGCAATCCTGATGACATTTACTCAAAGGAAATAGCAGACAAGGAGCCACAATATCAGCAAGATGGTAATAGCAATTCGAATTCCTCTGGATGGGATATTTTGAGAACTTTATCAGGTGCAACTGCATATTGTATGTCTACTCCACGATTTGAAAGAATTTGGTGGGATAAAGGATGTGACATGAGAAGATCGATTTCGATATGGCGACCAGTAGGACGCCCAGCTTTTGGTACACTTGGTGATTGTGTGACAGAAGGGTTAGACATTGGCTCTTCTTATGTTTTCTAAATGATACATAATTTGTGTATATATTAATTCACAAGTTAACGTGTTTCAGTTTAGAACCACCAGCTTTAGTATTGATAACATAATTTGTGTATATCATAATTCATGAGTTACTTGTTTCAGTTTAGAACCACCAGCTTTAGGATTGATCTTCAAGTGTGACAATCCAGCAATTTCTGCAAGACCTGTACAGTTCACTAAAGTTGCACATATTTCTGGAAAAGGATTCGATGAAGCCTTTTTCTGGTATCCTATTCCTCCTCCTGGCTATGTTTCATTTGGATGCGTGGTGACAACGACTGATTATCCACCAAAAAAGGATTTTGTCTGCTGTCCTAGATTGGATCTTGTTAGCCAAACAAATGTTGCTAGTGAGCCCATTTCTAGGTCATCCAGTTCAAAGGGTACAAATTGCTGGAGTATCTGGAAAGTTGAGAATCAGGTATCCACCAAGTTTTTTGTAATTCACTTCTATTTCACGTCCTGATGTCTTCTTATTTCTTGCATCATTGGTGCTTATTATCTTGCAGGCCTGTACTTTTCTTGCACGTTCTGATCACATTATACCAACAACCCGATTGGCTTTCAAATTTAATGACTATGCCAAACCTAAAGCACGTGAAAATGTTGCTGCTGAGTTGAAGTTGGGACTTCTTTCACTGAGCGTTTTGGACAATTTTTGTGGAACAGTGAGTATCCTTGTCATACTTACATTGATCTTAGAAAGAAGACGCTTCAGTCTTCTTATTTTCTGTATTAATGCTTACTTTTGATTTGGTTCAGATGACGCCACTTCTTGATACAACAGTGACAAATATGAATCTTGCTACGCATGGGAATTTTCAGGCAATGAATGCTGTTCTAATATGTTCATTTGCTTCATCCACATTCAACAGACAAATAGAGGCATGGGAGCCTCTAATTGAACCATTTGATGCTATATTCAAGTAAATCTTTGTAATTTATATATATTTTTGGATTTCCAAAAGGTTTTTAAAAATGGGAGGGGTTTTTATTTACAGTTCCATATACTCCTATGCTTCCTTAAATCTGGTATATGGTGGACTTTACTAGTATTTCCATTATTGGTTTTTGTTTTTTCTTGACCCTTTAGGATTGAAACATATCACACAAGCAAAACTTCACAATCCATGGTTGGCAAGCAAATTCGTTTTTCTGCAACGAGTGCTCTAAATGTTAACATTAGTGCTGCAAATCTAGAAACTCTCACCGAAACTATTGTTTCCTGGGGTAGGCAAAATGACGTGGAGCACAAATTGTTGAGAAAAAGCGAGGTAATGTATGATGTCAATTCATATGTTACTCCATTGAGATTTGCTGTATCTGCAATTGAACTGATTATATGTTTTTATTCTTTCAGGAAACAGGTGAAAATTATAGTAATTCAGACAATTTAATATCTTCTGCATTAGATGATGATGTTCAACAAGTGATTCTTGAGAACAAGCTCGGATGTGATCTGTATTTGAGAGAATTTGAACAAAATTCAGAGACAACCAAAATTTTACAGCACAATGGACATGTTTCAGTGTTCTTGCCTACTCCAAGATTTTTGGATAAGCTAAATGTCGTGGCCAATTCTAGGGAATCACGCTACTATGTTGCTATACAAATTCTTGAGTCTGAGGTCATACAACTATATTTATTCTTATACTTGTACTCTAAATCAACAGTTATGGATATAATCCTGTTTCACACATCTGCAGGGGCTAACTATAGTGGACGATGGCAATAGCCATGACTACTTTTGTGCATTACGGCTGCTTATTGATGGTAAGGTATCAGATCAATACAAACTTTTCCCACAGAGTGCAAGGACAAGATGTGTGAGCCCGTTGGTATCAGAGAACGCTAAGAGCCATGCTAGGTGGAACGAACTCTTTATATTTGAAGTTCCTGAGAAGGTTTGCTTCCAACTTCTGTTCTTTATTTTATTATAGCTTAGCAAGTATCATCAACTTTGATTTCGAATATGTTCAATTTAAGCATTTTTTTTTTCTTTTACTCCTTGGTTGTCCCCAATTTATGTGCGCTTAGGTGCCACTAGCACCATTTATTGGCATTGGTGAAACAAATGATACTTTGGTAGTACTTAAACCTTCTCATAATGAAAAGTTTAAATATATTCAATTTTTAATGTGGGACTAAATGTACTACACCAATAACTCTATACATACTACCTCTAAGACTCCCTGCAAGCTGGAATATAGATTCTACGTATACCCATGTTATATAAACTAGAAAAGCTTTCATACTCATGGACCAAGGCTCATAATCTCGAATCGTGTCAAAATTTCGGTCTTTGACTTGAACGTTATTGTTTCGGTATCGTGTTGATGTTTTGATGCTTGGTGCCGATAATAGATTGTAGTCGAAGAAAGAAGGAGATGAACCATAGAAAGGAGATATTGTTTGTGCCGAGCAGGGTTTTAAATCTTGTACAATGCATGGCAAGACGGTTGAAACATATTATTATGGTAAATTATCAAAATTCAATATCACTTAGCACAAACAATGTCTCCTTTTTTTGTTTCATCTCTTTCCTCCAACCTCCAATATGTCACTGATTTTAGCATCGACAGGACATTGAACAGTATCTGTTTCATCAAAGAATGAAACTATGTCATGGCTCGAGATTTTGAATCTTAATGCCGAGTGATATCGAGTTTTGCTGATTTATCAGAATGATAAGTTCGACCATTTCGCCTAGCAGGGTACGAGATTCAAACCATGCTCTAGACACTATGGTAATTTGCACACCAGTGAAACACAACTTAAGAAGCCTCAACCAATTATGTTTTTGGCTCAAATTAGCAGATATATAAAGAGAGCAGAAACAGAGAAGGATAAGAGAATTTCAGGGACTTATATTTCAAATGGGTCTCTTCCTAAAGCTATAAACCAAGGGAAATCCTAGAGACAGGATAGAGTGCACAACAAAGATGGTGACCCTTTGCTTGAGTTAGCAACATGAGAATAAGATATATTCTTTCTTCAGGTCTTCATTGGAGATAAAACATATAATTCGATTCATTGCCAGACTTAGCAACATGAGAATAGTTATTCAAATATTCATTATAAATTTGGCTGCGTATGCAACATGCAAATAAGATAGAATAAGATATGCTAAAAGGAAATGAGAAGATGTAGGAGAAGAAGTTGGATCAGACCAAATCTAAAATGAATAAAGAAGATTTTCTAGGTCTAGAACTGGCTTCTCTTATAATAAGAGAGTAAAAGAAAATAGATACGCTCTTGGAGAATAACACTAAAGAGATTAATGGATGATATTGAAGGTTAATAAATGAGTTGTGAGATCTAAAATTTATCAATAGTACTTAAGTGTGCTGGAATTGTGTAAAGGTTGTTCTCCCCTTGTAGGAGATCCTTGCAGTGTGGTCGGTGAAATGTGCAACCAGCGTGTGCAACTACATCACCAAGAGTGGCATCACTCAAACACAATAGAGTGATATACACATTTGTGTCAATTGGTGATGGAGACGACACAACCTGGTCACAGCACTATGGAAGATCGAGGGAATCCAAGGTCAAAATCGAGAATAGAAGCTATTGATGGTGTGTGCAGGACAAAAGCTCACCATTAAGGGTGTGTTTGGGAGAGCTTTTGGGAAGTGTTTTTTAGCTTCTAGCTGCGGAAAAACACTTTTGAGTGTTTGTGAATGTCAAATTTTGCTTCAGCTTCTATAACTTTTATTCAAAAGTTGGAAGCAGAAATTTGATGCTTCTACCTGCTTCTGCTTTTGTATTTATGATCTAGAATTAAAAATTAAC
>JBAMIB010000044.1:7160980-7178090 GCA_037177415.1 Kaempferia rotunda | reverse complement strand
GAGATTAAAAAATTATTCAATACATGAGATTATAACATTACTAATGTATCACATTATAACTATAAACTCATGACCTATTTCGTAAGCATTATACACTGATCGCAGTTACAGTTATTTACTTGCAACATGAGTAGGTTAAGTGCAATTCCTGTATTAGAGTGGAGGGTTTTGCATGATGCCTTGAGCAGGGTTACAAGTAATTGTTGTCATTCTCTATGTGTATGCTCACATGCTTATGAATTACAAAAGGCTATATTATTTCGCATTTATGTTAAACATGTTTAGTCACTTGTTGTGCTACGGATTTGTGTTTCATGTTATCTGCTACCGATTTTAAGTAGTCTAGTTAACTGTCCAACACTACAACAAATATGACTTTCCGCAGCGTATCATCAACGGCGCGCGGCTAAAGCACGCCGTTAATAATAGTTTTTACGGCGCACCTAATTATGTACGCTGCGGATAGTATAATATTAATACAAACTACGGCGTGCAAAAAAAAGTACGCTGTCAATAAGCTTTTTTACGGCGTACAAAGTGCGCTATTAAAACTTAATATTAACGGCGTGCGAAGCGCGCTGTTAATAATTATTATATATATATATAATGACATCTTACAAAAATACACGCTGCCAATAAATAATATAAAATTTTAACCATGTATAATATGCATCTTTAATAATTTTATTATTTTTATTAAATTAGACAGAAATCACCTAACTTAATTTTTTTCACAAACCCTCACTCAATTAAGTTTCCGCCTACCGCCTCACGCAAAACCTAAAATCGCAAACCCTTCTATGCCGCGACCAAATGTCGTGAACTCCTCCTTCAGCCGAATCTCACAATCGAACTCATCCCTCCGGCCAACGTTAAACTCCATCTCCGGCGAACATCTCCGCCCATCCTCTCACGCCGAAGGCATCTCCAGCAAAGCCCTCTCCACCGAAGCCTTCTCCGCCGAAGCCCTCTTTGACGAACATCTCCGCCGAAGCCCTCTTTGACGAACATCTCCGCCAAAGCCCTCTCACCCGAACTCTCTTCACCACCGATGCTTCTCTGCTGAATCAGAAGCGTGAAGTCATTGGTGTATCGGAGACAAGTAAATCCAAAATTAGATACTCTTACAATTCTGTTGATCCTTTACTATTTTTGTTTACTTCATTTTCTTTACTGTTTTAGTAATGATATTCGTATCGGGCTTTTTTTTTTTGTTTTGAAACTTCTGAATTGATATTCTTTTTTGGACTCAAGGACAGTTACTTAGTGATGAAGAAGATAAAGATTGTGGTTCTCTTGTAGTGTTTGTCTCATATATTGATCAAAATGCCAAAATGAATTTTCAAATTGGTGATAGAACAACACCTGATGAAAGGGATGTGGATTTCATGGTGGGGCTCGGCCTTGATGGATCTTGGTAGACATTTAGTTCAGTTCTTCAATTATCTTCAGTTGTACCAAAAATGCTCAATAAGAATCCTGTTGCCTTTGAAGTTAGCTGACGAATAGTAAGAAGCATGATGTTCTTTGATCTCTTGCTCTTCTTGTCAATGATACTGGCGTCAAACTTGAAGTGTTTGTTCAGGAAACCAATATACCTCACTTTGTTTGTTCAAGGTGGTTGGGTTTTGGAAAAGGTAATGCATCTGTTTTAGTTATGAATATAATGTAAAGGGTAACTTTTAAGATGTTTGTTTTCTGATACTTAAACCTTCTATCCAGGATGCTATTCTAATTTTGGATTTACTTGGCTCCAATCACGCTTCCTCATTTTGGATGGTTCAGCAGCGAACTGACAGGTTTGTCAAATTAGCAATCTTCTGATTCTCTCTATAAGCAAGATGTACAATTTCTATCTTCTTTCATGGATAAAATTCATGGGTTACATTGTTTAACTTATAATTATTTATATGTCTGAGCAAATTTGAACACCTAGGTAGTCTAATGAACTTCAAAGACAGAACACCCCAAATGTCAAAGTCACCTTGTGTTTGGCCTCTATTGTGGATTAAAATCTCGAGTTCTACAATTTCAATCCGTGAACAGGAGATTTGGTACTATGTCATGGGCACTACTTATTTACTTTCAAATTCAAATATAAGAATATGTCAATTAAAATATCATTTCCATTAACATTTGAGATATTTATAAGGAGTGCTGTGCCTTCTCGACCACCTTGTTCATATCATAAGGAGTGTAACCACCTTGTTCATATCATAAGGAGTGTAGTGCCTTCTCGACCACCTTGTTCATATCATAAGGAGTGTAGTGCCTTTGGTGGGAGTATAAAAATAAATTAAATATTTATAACTGAAATAATTAACACTGACTTAATTATATTTGTAAGCTTAGTATACCGCATATAAGTTATACAACACAGTACAAGTGATGCAATTTATATAGCTTAGTGTAAGTTATACTACTATAACAACAAGTCAACAACAACAATAACCAAGTCTTATCCCACTGAGTGTAGTGTAAGTTATACAACTGTGCAACTTTTTGTACTATAAGCATAAATTATAAACTTATAGCAGTTATAAAACACTAATTTTAATTTAAATAGTAAATGTTTTAATTTTTATTTAGTATATATATATAGTTCATATATAAACTAAAAAAAATGTAAGAATCATATAAATTTGTTACAAAAACTTACAAATTAAATAAATTTTTATAAGTCTGGGTTTTATATATAATTTAAATTCTCTTAAATTATTTTTTTAATAAATTGTATTATTTCAGTTTTTATTTTATTTTATAAATTTCTAATTTAAAAGATCAAAATCCAAATTTACTAAATTCCTATTTTTTATAATAAATTCCTAGAAGGACTATGCCTTTGGAATTTATTGTATACTTTTATAAATTTTATAATTTATTTTCATAAAATATGAATGTACACACAAATATTATAAAAATTAGGATATAAACTTTTATAATAATAATGGCTTATTTTATTGTTGCTCACAATGAAGTATGAACGATTAGGGAGCTTCTCTGACAAAAGATTAGTGGTTTGCAACTTCTCACGACAAAGGATGAGCAGATTTGCTGCTTATCACAATGAAGGATGAGCTATATAGAACTTCCCATGATAAGCGATTAGTGATTAGGAGGAAGGCAATACATTTGGCTCGTCCACTGGCATACCAAGAGATTCATAGCTTCTCATGTGCCAATTGGCAGGTGAAATGAGATGTTTCGTTCTTGTTGACTAACACAACAATATTTAAAACAATAATCAACACTAACATGCTCAGTTGTGAAATTTATAAATTATAATACATATTAGGTTTGACAAGCTAAACGTCAATGAAGAATATCTTGTTTGCATTAGTTATTCTCTTTTTAAACTTTTTTTTATCAAAAATGATTATTTATTGTTGTTTATTTTGGCATACCATTGAGGCCTAATATCATTCAATGAATTAAAAAAATATGACAGTTTAGAAATAAAAAGTAAAAGGTAAAAGCGCTCTAAAAAGGAATTAATCACATTCAACACACCATAACCCCTAGATCCAAACTGATTCTTTAGTGTTTAAATTGAACATGTTACATTGTCAGTCTCTTGGTAAATTCTTAACCTGGATCAATTTTATGCTTGTGAACTTACCAAATAGGGGATCAGTAGTTCCCATGTATCCTTCTGATACTGGGGTCTGACCAACTCGTAAGAATATTTAGTCTAAATTGGGTATGTAATTTTTGGTTGAGTGTTCACCCAAGAAAAGGAATCAGTAGAAGATCGATATTGTCAGTGGTACCTTTATCTTTTCCAGAATTTGTTGCTTCACTCGACTCTTGCTCTGTGATATATCATTGCCATTATTTTCTAAGTGAATAAACAGAATAATTTTTTATGCTGCTCCATCTCCAAGACATTGTACCATTGTTGCTTGCAAGAGTGGTTGAAACATCCCTAACTTATTTTTTTCTACGGACATTCCGAAATCATACATGCATTTACAACCATAGCAACTATAACATATCTCAATTTACCCGAAGTACTTAGACATTTCTTAAAACACTTAACTACTAGCAACATTAGGTATTGATTATATAGTTCCAGGGTCTTTTGGTTGTACTGCTCTTTGTCCCGAGCTTGCTCACTTGTTAACACTTCCTGTCTCATTCATCTTGTTACCTGAAATTGTTAAAAGTTGTGAGACGAGAGACTTAGCACATTCAATCCATACCATACATTAATTAATTCTTGTATCCATGTGTCATAGAGGGACAGCCTATCCATCCATATCTTTATTCATAGTTGAGTATTTTTCTTGTGTAAGCATCCTAAAGCCCGAATGTAGACATACCACATGCAAGGACATACACACGAACGAGGACCTAAGAACATAGACATGAGCACAAACGCACCTAGGCATATCGTATATGAATTGAAACGTGAACATGAGCATACATAGATATAAACATATATGAATAGAAATGTGGACGTGAGCATAAGAGCATAGGCATGACCATAAACATATGTAGACATAAACATATATGAACAAAAACGTAAACATGAGCATTAAGAGCTTAGACATGAGCATAAACATATATGAACGGAAACGTGAACATGAGCATTAAGAGCATAGGCATGAGCATGAACATACAGAGACATAAACATACACCTGAACATAAGATTGCTTACATTTAGTGTCATTGACCTTCACACTTCAATAAAAGAACATCAAGTATTAACTTTCAATACCAAAATAGTTAAGTGAGTTCATATTATTAAATGTGACTCTTTTTCCTTAACCTCTTCGTTTGGTTAAAATTTGACCCTAATTCTAGGTTGGTAAAATTCACCAGACCCTTCTTAAGCCGAATTCCTAAACCTTTTTTGTTTTGGTAAGTTTCACCGGACCCTTCTTAAGCCGGATTCCCAAACCTTCTTTATTTTGGTAAGTTTCATTGGACCTTTCTTAAGCCGGATTCCCAAACTTTCTTTGTTTTGGTAAATTTCACCAGACCCTTCTTAAGCCGGATCCCCAAACCTCCTTTGTTTTGATAAGCTTCCCGGGCTCGCTCGGATCATAGCTTGGTAAGTGGCTTGGGCGTAAGTCCCCGGTCATGACATTTGTACTTGACCATGTCCATAAGCATAACCATGGTCACTATACAAGCATGTAATATAAATATAAACATATGTTAAAGCATAAACATGATCAATACATGAGCATTGAATATAAATATAAACATGTGCTAAAACGTAAACATGATCATTACATGAGCATTGACATAACTGTAAACATGCACACAACGTAACCTTGATCACTTCATAAGAATGGATATAAACATAAACATGTACACAACACCCAAAACATGAACCCTATATAAGCATGAACCTAAACATATACACGTACATAAACATGATTAGGTTCCTAAACATGCTATCGCACATAAACATGAGCATAAACATATACATAAATATGAACATGATCACTACATAAGCATGACAAGACATCGTACATGGTTGAATTCATATCATTTTAAATCCTTAAAAATCAGTTACTAATCTAACATGCAAAGCTTCCCCAAACATTGTTGATGTCATAGCATTCAATTCTCAAAATCATTAGTTATTATATCATGCAAAGGTTAACTAGGAAAGGTTCCCAATAAGTACTGAATTTCCAAAATCATTAGTTATTCAAAATTCTGTACTTATTTAAAATTATTAAACTCGCAATAATTATTCATAACTAATTAGGTAACTTAATTAGTAAAATTATTAAAACTTAATAACTCAACTCAGGATTAATTAAAACTATTTAATTAAAAGGTTTAAATTAATCTTAGTCAACTCCATAAAATCAGTTAAGCAACTCGTCTACTTGAGACGAACTTGAAATTTAAAACTAACCGAATCCAAATCTCTCTTATACCTTACTTAAATTTAACTCATACTTAAAATCCCATAATTTGCTTAATTTAATTAATCCATTTGAATTAACCAATCTGAATTAATCAAATGAGTCTTCTTAATTTAACAATTTGGTTTCGGACACTACAGTGGTTGTTTTGTTCATGCATGCAATCATTTGTAGAAGGTACAAGAGTATTGTAGATCTGAGTTAGCATCCCAGTGGCAGGATTCACCTTTTTATTATCAATGTCATAGTCAATTAGCTTGATTTTTTCTTTTGTATTCAAAGCATTAGTTGTTTGGAGCAATATCAAGGATAGCATATTAAAGAGAAGTCTAGATATCAACTGTAGGTGTTACAACATTTGGAAGTTGTTAGGATTGATCTTTTGCGATGCTTGTTTTCATAAAGAAAATTATCATTTCATGTTGCTTTCTTTTATTTTTTTAATCCTTTTCTGTGCTAGATGTTTTTTGTTGTTGTTAACTAGGAAAGGCATGCAGATTTTGGTTATGTAAATATTGATTCTTATCTGGACATAATTGATGGTCAGTTCTTTTATACGATGGCATTAAATTTCTTGTTGATCATGTATTTAATTTATTTTTTTTTAGGAGGCTGAGGGTGAGTGTCGAGCATGATCTCGGAGGGACTGAATCTGCTCCAAAAACAATAAGGCTTTTTGTACCTTACTGGATCCAGAATGATTCACAAGTTCCACTTTCATATCACATTGTTGAAGTGGAACCTGATAGCATGGATGGTGATTCTATGTTAGTTCCTAGGGCAGTTAAATCTGCAAAATTTGTCTTGAGAAACTCCTCAAAGTCTTTGGATAAGAGAAACTCTAGTGCAAGGAAGAATATCAAGATATTGGATGATATAGATGACATTAATCCAAAATTTGTGATGTTATCTCCTCAGGACTATATTAGCCGAAGTGGAAATCTACCACTTCAAGCTCATAGCAGTGGTGGTGCATCAGCACGTGTGGCAATATCCATAGCTGTTAACCATTCTAGTATCTATTGTCCTGGAATTTCTCTGCTTGAGCTTGAAAGAAAGGTAATTTTATATTTACACATGTGGTCTTGGATTATTTTGGAGAATTAATGGTATTCTACGTTATAATATGCAATGGAGATGGATGATATGGTAATTTTGTGCAGGAGCGGGTTGATTTTAATGCATTTGCATCTGACGGGTCTTATTACAAGTTAGCTGCACAACTTAAGATGGCTACAGATAGAACAAAGGTGATTTTTCACATAGTTATCATTTGAAGAGTTAGATAAGATCATTTGCAGCAGACAAACCCATCAATATCCAGTTGCTTTTTGTTCTGATTGAAATGACCCAGGCCAAGGCTAAGTTCATATCGATTCTGAATATGACATGCATTAATTTGCAAGAGTTATCATTGGAATTTCTCTGCTCCTGTGTAGTGGACAACCCACAGAATTCTAGAAAATGTAGTGCTCGAACATTCTGCCTTCTTAACAACAAGTTGCAGCCTACTAGTTCGATTTTATTTTAAATTATAGGAAGTGCTGATATTCTTCTGTGAATTCTCTGCACACACTTCTGACATAATACTTCTGGTGACAAACATTAAACTACAACAAAATATAATATGTAACTTAGTATGCCTTGATAAAATTAGTTATATTAATAGGACTAGTCATGTTTAGTATGATTTTATAAATACATGTAATTGTTTTGTATGAAATATATTGCAATGTAACGTTTTATTCTCCTATATGGTATCAAAGCCACTTTTTGGATTAGGGTTTTCTGAAAGAGGTATTTCTCCTAGGGGAGAGGATGCTAGCCTTCCTCCATTGTTCACTTGATACTCTCTCTTTTCTCTACTTATTCTTGATGTGTGTCTTACGGACATCTCTTCACATGTCATCCCAAGCACACATCTGACACTACAAGCCCTATGTTTCTTTTGTATTATGTGCACTCCATGATGATAACAATGACAGCAAAGATTACACTTCTAAATCTCTTCTTCTGCTTCAACAACTCGAATGTTGAAGGTCTCATCATCTATTACCGCTTAAACACGGAGAAAGTGACCTATATTGTGATTGTCTCAAGTGCCTTTAATCAGATGAAGAAATAACCAACACTTAATCATCTAAAGTTCTTTCTTTGTCGCTCACTTGGTTTCCATATTGATGGGATTTCAATTTTTTTTTTTCTACTTTACATGAAAGTTAGATATATCTAATATCTCTGCTCTAGCTTGAGATGGTGCGTTAGATAAAAATTTAATATCTATTCTAGTTAATGTCTATATTATTTTTACAAAATTAGTTATCTTATTAGAATTAGTCATGCTTGAATCTTTTATGAGCAAAATAAATGTAATTGTTCTTTATGATATACATTGCAATATAATATTTTATACTTCTGCAATAATTATTTAGATGTATTATGAATCGTATCTGTTTCAGACTACTTTATGTGTATATCTTAATATCCAATTTTAGATTGTATGAGAGTGCCTTTTATATGGACATTTTTGCTACTGAGTTCTTTTTAGTATGGCAGTATATAGATCCTCTGGATACATGGTACTTCTCAGATCTTTTCTGACCGTTAGTTGTAGTTTCATCAAGAGAAGTGTATTAATTATTAGATGAGCTAGAAGATATTAGTGAAGAAAACTAGTGAAGATGTACATATATTAATGAAAAGTATTAGCTTCACATTGAGCCGATCTTGAAGTCAATGGAATACTGGATGATTGATGCCAAGGACTACCCTTTTGTATTAGGCTCCTATCAAAGCAAGGTGTAGGGTATCACTTGATCCCTAAATGATGTAACCCTTTTCTTAAGATGCAGACTAGTTCATATCTTTGACTAAAACAATATTCTTTTCCTATATTAAACAATTGATGAGTTGCAAGAAGTCTGTCGTTAGAAATTTAAATCTAATTTTTTGTGAATCAAACTTTTATTGGTACGGATGATATAACCTTGCATTTTTTAGGTTGTTCACATACTGCCACAGACTCTATTTATCAACAGGATTGGATGTGGCATATGTTTGTCACAGTGCAACTCTCTTCTAGAACAGTGGATTCACCCAACTGACACTCCGATGCTATTTAAATGGAATTCTGAAAATGGACGTTTGAGGGTGAGGATTCTCAATTGGTCCTCATTTTGGTTCTGTTATTATTCTTTGCATGGAAACATTGTGATGTTAATTATTGTGTATCTGAAAATTGTTTACAGATTCGCCTTGAATCTTACGAGTGGAGTGCACCATTTAGCATTGAAAATGATGGTATGATGTGTGTTTCCTTGAAAAGTCACGAAGGCAATAATGATATGATTTTTTTAAGAGTGGAAGTAAGGGGAGGAACAAAAAGCTCACAGTTTGAGGTTGTTATTTGTCTTGACACTTTAACAAGTCCTTACAGGTATATTTTCTCCCTCGTTTTATTTGTTTCCCCTTGTACGCTTATCTGAGTCACTAACTTCTTTTAACAGAATTGAAAATCGCTCAATGTTCTTACCTATCCGTGTCCGCCAAATTGATGGAAGTGATGATTCCTGGCAAAGTCTTCCTCCTAATTCTGCTGTTCCATTTTTCTGGCAAGATCTTGGTAGACGACGATTATTAGAGGTCTTAGTCAATGGAACAGATCCCTTAAAGTCTGCCAAGTATAACATTGATGAGATAACGGAGAGCCACCCTATCCTGGAATCAAGTGGACCAATCAAAGCTTTGCGAGTTATTGTTCATAAAGAAGGGAAGATGCTTATTACTCAAATCAGTGATTGGATGCCAGAAAATGATAATGGAGAAAATGTAGATGGAAGACTACCACTAAATGTGCATCATCCTCCACTGATTGATTATAAGGAATCATCTTCCACCTTGGAGAATGAATTCCATGTGACATTTGAGCTAACAGAGCTGGGTTTATCTTTGATAGATCATATGCCTGAAGAAGTGCTCTTTCTATCAGTGCAGAATCTTCTCCTTTCTTATTCATCTGGTCTGGGTTCTGGAGTCAGTAGGTATGTTTTCAGCAAAAAGAACTTAAACTGTACCTGTTGTTGGCACAGCACAAACAGAACCAAACCTCACACGTGAAAAAAAAAATCACACAGAAAAGACAGTGAATTCGTATTTGATTGCAATATAAATATTACATGAGATACTTGACACTTATAGAGTTGACGGTGCAAAATAGGAAACAAATAAGCAAATTTGGAAATATAATAATAACATATTAAGATCAAGAGAAGCAAAAAATAGAGGAACAATGATATCAACATCTTGAGAAGTTCCTTAAAAATAAATTATGCCATCTTTTGCAGAAATACAGAAGAGCTAATCTTCAACTTTTTGTCTAGCTTTATGTTTATTGATTTACTAATTTGCTTATTGTTTGTTGTGCAGGTGCAAGTTACGGATGGATGAAATTCAAGTAGATAATCAACTCCCTTTAAGCCCTATGCCAGTTCTATTCAGACTACAAAGAGTTGGGGAACAGACAGATTCCGCTTTGAAATTCTCTATGACTATGCAAACTAATAATTCCCTAGACTTTTGCGTATATCCTTATATAGGTCTTCAGGTAAGTCAATGGACGATTCACAATTTTAAATCTACCTCGGTAACTCAGAACCTCTTATTTTTATGATGGATCAGTGATGTTCTATACCATTCACTTGCTAATAGGTCCCAGATAATTCTGCATTTTTGGTTAATATTCACGAACCGATTATTTGGCGTCTTCATGAGATGTTCCAGCAAGTGAAGGTGGGCAGAACATCAAGCTCGTCTACGGCTGCTGTTTCAGTTGATCCAGTAATAAAAATTGGGTATATCAAAATTGCCTATATTTTGTAATGGTTGACCCTGTATTTTAGTAATATTTTTCCAATTTCCATATGTAGATTTCAATCAAGGTGTTTTCTTTTATCAGGGTTCTTAACATCTCTGAAATTAGATTTAAAGTGTCCATGGCAATGTCACCATCCCAACGACCAAGAGGTGTTCTTGGGTTTTGGTCATCCTTAATGACTGCACTTGGTAACATGGAACACATGCCAGTAGGTCTTACATTTCCTATCTGAATTCCAAAGAGTCTCTGACAAGATGTTGATGCCGTTCCTTTTCTTTCCTAATGGTTGTTTAATGTTTCATAGGTGCGCATAGCTCATAGATATCGTGAGGAAGTTTGTATGCGCCAAAGTACTCTTTTGAGTACTGCAGTATCCCACGTCCAAAAGGATCTTCTTAGCCAACCCCTTCAGTTGCTTTCTGGTGTTGATATTCTTGGGAATGCCAGCAGTGCACTTAGTAACATGAGTAAAGGTGTTGCAGCTTTATCCATGGACAAGAAATTTATTCAAAGCAGGCAAAAACAGGTGTGTGAAATTGCAATATAATTAAAATGAACTGTTGGATCTCTTGTTATGCCATCTTCTATCAGTGAAATTCAAATTCATGTATAATATTATCATGTTTCTTCCAGGATAACAAAGGTGTAGAAGACATTGGTGATGTAATTAGAGAAGGTGGTGGAGCTCTTGCAAAAGGGCTTTTTAGAGGTGTGACAGGCATACTAACAAAACCCCTTGAAGGTGCAAAAAGTTCTGGTGTTGAAGGCTTTGTCCAGGGTGTAGGCAAAGGTTTAATCGGTGCGGCTACACAACCTGTGAGTGGGGTCCTTGATCTTTTGTCAAAAACTACCGAAGGTGCCAATGCTGTAAGGATGCGTATTGCATCAGCTATCATGTCAGAAGAGCAATTGCTTCGCAAACGCCTTCCTCGGGCAATTGGAGGAGATAATTTGCTCCGTCCTTATGATGAATATAAAGCACAAGGACAGGTAATAAACCTTGATTTGATAGAATATCTTTTTTTTTTGCTAGTCAGTTAAGCCTAAATTGGTCCAAATGAACCTAATAGAGGTTTTCTTGAACTGCATAAGCAGACTGCATATGCTATGCAACCACACATAGCAGTCCCCTCAATTCCACCTACACAACATATGTGGCTGGTTTTTATAACCATGTGTTAAAAATATCACTTTGATTTTTTTTTTCATGGTTTCATGGTCACCAATCATAAGCAAAAACAACCACCAAAGCTTTACCCCACTAAGTGGGCTTAATCCCCTATTATATCCCCTTTATATTTAAATGAATTTTAACATTGTTAACCGAGTCTTACTTGATCTTCCTCTATTAATGTGTATTTATCATAGTCTCACATCACTTCGCCAAACTGGGACATGTATTAGACACCTAAGTACGTTTTTATACCATCTTAAATGTGTCTCTCTAAGTTTTCCCTTCACAGGTGTGACCCTAACTTTTTTAATATTTTCGTTTCTTATCTATCCACACTCTTATATTTGCATCCACCTTAACATTCTCATCAAGGCGATTCTCAATTTTTACTTGTGTGTTTGCTTTATAGCTTGACATTCATTTTCATCTAATATAACAGGTCTGACCGTTAATTTGTAAAATTTTTGTTTAAACTTTACAGGTATCTTACAATCACAAAATACATTTGAGACACTCTATTTCAATCATTTTTCTTGTATCCTATGTAAAATATCTGATTAAATCACTCCATCCTTTTAAAAAAATGATCTTAGATGCTTAAAAGTTTCAGTTACAAAGAACTCATTGTCTCATATCTTAATAATTATCTATTTATATTTTACTATTTAAAATTTTGTATATTCTGTCTTTAACTTCCCGTCAAAATTCGAGCTTAATATTTACTCTTCATGTGTTTCTCGACTAAAATAATATCATTTGCAAACAACATGCACTGATAATGCATCTTGAATATATCCAGTTAGTTTATCCATAACTAGTGTAAAAAGAGATTGCCTCGAGTATTCACAGTTGTCGTTGCAACTGATTTAGGTGAATTGGAGACACCTATGTGAATACTCAAGTTATCTCACTTTGATTCCCAAACACAATTATTGTTTTCAAACTTACTTTGAATGCCTTCAACACTGTAAACTTGGATATGTACATTATTGTCCATCCTCTCTCACAATTGGATGTCCACCCACTATGTCGAATTATGTTCAATGTTGGGATCCATTAAACTAAGGCATATGTGTTTGGGATCCATTAAACTATGACGAATTATGTTCAATGATGTTAAAATAAGGAGGGTTGTGTTAGGTTACTAGCTAGAGTTAAACTAAGGCATATGTTCAGTGATGGGATCCATTAAACTCATCAGCAAGAAATCTAGGTTCCTCTATGACATTCCTGTTTAGTGGATTAATAAATAGCATCATCTTTAAAAATGGCATCTCTACATAACATATTTTCAGCATCTTTAACCCATGTTAATCCTAAATATTTGGATCCAGCAGCATGAATTTACCATAAAAAAAACTCTCTACTAATTCTACATTCCCTTGAATCACTTTTTACAAAATTTTCTTTATGCCAAGGGGTGCACGATAATCCCTCAAGACTCAAGAAGCTCCTTTGATCCCATTGTTTTATTAATTGTATCTATATCCATATCATCTTGTTGAATAACAAATTTATATATTGATAAACCTTTACAGGAATTTCCTATCTATCCATCATAATGAATATTTCGTCATTTACTATGAAATTGCTTTTCACATATTTAGTTTTAGTTCTACATAAAACCTTTATCTCCGTATACTCTCACCATTATTCATGCAAACTTGTGCATGTAACCTATTTCTATGGGTAACCTGACTGGCATGTATTTTCTTTGAAGGCTATCTTGCAGCTTGCCGAATGTGGTACCTTCTTTGGCCAAGTTGATCTCTTTAAAGTCCGAGGGAAATTTGCATTATCTGATGCTTATGAAGATCATTTTTTGCTCCCAAAAGGAAAGATACTTCTAGTCACTCACCGAAGAGTTCTATTACTCCAGGTCAGTAAAATCTATAATAATTTTGTTGAATTGTTCATTGCAAACACGTTTGAATGTTAATTTTGAACCAGCAACCTACAAATATCATGGCACAAAGAAAATTCAGTCCAGCTAGAGATCCTTGCTCAGTCTTGTGGGATGTTCTTTTGGACGATTTGGTGACAATGGAGTTGACACATGGCAAAAAAGACCACCAGGGATCATTACCTTCACATCTCATCCTATACCTGCAAACAAGATCTGTTGACTCGAATGCTATTCGTATGATAAAGTGCTACCGTGGGTCTGAACAAGCTACTGATGTCTACGCGTCCATTCAAAAATCACTAAATGCATATGGCCCTCGTGCATCAAAGGTATATAGTGCATACCATTTATGGTAAGTATAGAAATGAACTGATATAACATTTAATCTTGAACATGGCACACTTCATTCTGCAGCAAGGGCAGAGAAGGAAGGTACCACAACCATATAGTCCACATAAAGCATCTTTTACTTCTGGAGTGTTTTCTGAGGAAAATTTTCAGAGTTTAGGATTCCATGACAATCAAGTGTCTGTTCCAATGCAATCTGATTTTGGTTCTACAATTATGCAATCGCAGTCTGGGCAAGAACATCAGAAATGAGACAAGCACATAGTGAATGCATAAAGCAACCCCATACTGATTCAATGCACAGTTTATAGCTTGACATAATTCTGGATGAAGTGAAGCTGCTGTTGCTATCCTCTTATTCTGCTTCTATTATAAAGGTATGAGACATGGCATATAAAATAAAATTTCTGTGATATTTTTTCCCCTTGTACTATAAATTGATATGTGATCTTTATTGGTCATATATTTTAATCATTTTCACTAGAATTTTTCATTGTTTTCTTTGCATTTGAATTATCATTTGATGAGGTAGGACAGGACTGAATAAACATATGGAAAGAATTATAGCTTTTCCCTCTAACTTTGAGAAATAACATCTAAAAACTCCTCTACTTGAACTTGTAGATACGAGATTCAATTGTACTTAGCATTAATAGGCAGGTCGGTACCTGCAGGGGAAGTAATAACAGTTGCAAAATTCCATTCATTTCTTTGTTTCACTCTCAAAATATTTGAATCTTAATGCCCCTATTCAATACACAAGCAGCAGACTGAAATCCAAATAATTTGAGGCAAACAAAGGATTATAATTCTTCCATTGTAAGTGGTTCTTCCCAATTGTAATCCTTGCAGATTCATCTGTGTTTAATCTTATTGGGAAGTTTCCAAAAATAGCTCCCGAGTTTGTACATTGGACTCCAATGTTAACTTTAGTCTATCGAGGCCTTGAGCTCTTACGCTGACTAATGTTACTGATATTGCTTGTGAATAGGTGGCTTTCATCTTAATGTGTCATCAGGCAATGGTTCAGCACCTGACACTGCACTCCGCGTTGATGCATCATGCTGGCTAAATTTGCTTCAAGTGTACATAGTTACTCTCATTCTCCTTGTGTATATAATTGGTATACTTCCAGTTTCTCATTGATTTATAAAGCGTACACAACATATTTCGACTTGCAGAAATGTAGAAGCAATTTTTTAAAATACTTACTGTTAGAAAGTTTTGCAGGCTGTTAGAAAACTCTGTTTGCAGATGTGTAAGGGATACAATTTTCTGTTTGGGTAGAATTTTTATAAACCAGAATGATTATTCTTAGTACCACAATTTCATACTGTTCAGAATTTAATAGGGTTTACTTTTCATTCCATTTTAGTTCTTCTTCACACTTCAATGATATTTGTGAGTATTAATTCGAGGCCTCTGTGCATATATGTCATGCTGCCATTGTTTAACTCTACAGCAAGTGAACTTGAGGATTAAAGATTACATTAACTTGTTTTAATAATCCTTTTGCATACACAAAAGGAGAAAAGTAGCAATACGAAAAAGAGTCTTTCCTACTCGTTTCTGCGTCTCATATCAAGCTGCATAAATCAGACATGCTCGGCGGTGAAACAGACAAAATTCCATGGCAGTATAAACATGGAAAAGCAAGAAAAAAAATTCAAAATAAGTAAGCGAGAACTACTAATGGAAATGCTAAGGCAGAGATGTAGCTCAATGGGATAACGCAAACAGCCTGTGAAGCACTTCCAGCGGGGCTGGAGGCAGCAGATGCACCTGGTAGTGCCAATGTTCCCGGCACTGACGTTTTCGGAGTCAGAAGGGCTCCGCCACCTGTTTGGACGGGGGAAGGTGAAGGCGCAACCAATGATTCATGGACCACCATAGTGGGCGGCGGTATCACCGGCGGAAACTGATGTTGTCCTGTATGAAATTTTAAGTCAGAATTCCGTGTTAAATGAATAGTTTCCGAGTGTTAAATGAATAGTTGGAAGAGAAGCCATCACCTGGACATTGAGGTTGCAGAGATGTGGTTAACCTGCAACATAAATCAAAGGTCTTGTAATTTCTACAATTGATGAAAAAATACAGCAAAAACCTACTTGGTTACGATAGATCCGTTAACAAAGCCAGCATAACTACAATAAGTAATGTTGCAACCGGCGCTGGTCTGTTGGGAAGTGAAATTTCCGATCATAAGATTGCTGTTATTGCACTGCATGCTCGGACATGATGCTGATAGGGATGCAGGGGAGCAGTACAAACTGGGAAAAAAAAAATTGCAGTAATTCTAAGTAAGAGAAAAAGAAACAAAGAAATAAAAGATGTTACGCTACTTGAGATTTCCCGGTCCGCAGCTGCACTGTACACAGTGACTAGCAGTGATGGTATAGGTTCCATTAGCCACAATCAAGCCATAATCCGAGGCATATCTTGGAAACATTGATGGGCAAGCTGTATTTAAAGAAGAGGAAACATAAAACTTAACTCTGAGAAAAAATTTATAATAAGATAATAGACGACAAAAATTATAGCATAGATTAACAATAAATGGCCCATATATATGATTACCAGTTGAATAGATGGGAGAAATAGGATTTTAAAATTCCAATTTCTCCCGGCACATTTTCATTCTTCCCATCGTGTAACAGATAGTTATTCGATTTCAGGTTTAAATGTTCTGGTTCAGATCTGTATTAGGGTTTTTTTTTTCTTAATATCTTGCTAATCAACACCTCTATCTATTATTCTATTCATTAGATTAATTATGTCACTCTAAACCCTAAACCCCAAAAGCACAAGGCAAGCATTCAAAGTTGTAGAAAGTAAAGTTACCTCATCTGCTTATCTATCTAACAAGATCATGGAAGATCTGTAACCTGTTTAGCATCTGCAAATTTCTTTAGCAAAAGCTT
>JBAMIB010000044.1:7094602-7109252 GCA_037177415.1 Kaempferia rotunda | reverse complement strand
AATTAAATACTATCTTGTTAATGCAGCATTCATGTTGAAATGAGATCTTATTACACCATATCAAAGAGAATGTTATCATTTGAAAAAATATAACCACAATCGATCAAGAAATGTTCAGAAGTCTTTAGTCTTCGACGTTCTTCTTTGCACAATGCAATTGAAAGAGTATTAACTTGAGTCCTTAAAAAGAGATTTCTTGTTATAGGAATTTCAACGGAACCAAATTATGACATTGAAACTCAAAAATAAATTATTTTATGTTGTTGTATTTTATAGACTAGAGGATCTTATCTCCTTAATGATTTAGAAAAAAATTAAAGAACTTTTACCCCTTTGTTTTTTTCCTTTTCAATTTAAGCATTCTTATTTCTTTTTAAATCTTCTCTGGTCTGTTCTTGTCTTCATATATTTTTAAGATAAAAATATGTTTTTGATGATTTTTATAATATAATACCTTTATAAAAGGAAATAAAATGTGGTTTTTTTTTACTGAAATATCTTCACTCAAATACGGCTGAATTATTTCCTCTTTTAGTGTTGGAGGCGGTTCGCTCTTCAATTTAGGGAAATAAACCCGGTCGAATCGCAATTGGTGCATCTTGTAGTGTAACGACCAGTCTCGCCTCCTCGATCGATTGCTTCGCGGAGGAATGAGAAGGGGAACGATCCCAGGCGCCGATCGATCGGAGATTCAGGAAGGAGAGTGAGTGAAGACTGAGGAGGACTCGATTGGATTTCCAGTTCGTCTTTTCTGTGCCACGGCGATGTCCCACGAGAGACCCTCCACCTCTCCGGCCGCTGCCCTCACAGCCGAAGAAAACAACCTGTAAGCCCTCAGCGATCCCTAATTCCGTCCCGCATGTGTAATTGATTAAGTGCCCAATTTTATAGTCTTGTCTCCGTTTATCCCATCATCCATTTAGGGTCATGTTGTTGGACGTCACGAAGAGAGAATTCCCCCCGACATTGTTACTTTTGTTTGTATATAAATACTTGTTCGATTGCTTGATTTTAAAAAAAAAAAAAAAAACTAGAAATTTACATGGATGCTGAAATTTAAGCTTTTTTACTTTGGAGGACCTTAGGTGTTGTTGTGGAAGTGCTTTTTTTTTTGGGAGAGCTCAAGTTGTTAATCAAGTTAAGACGAATCAACATCTTTTTACTCGTGTGGGCTAGGGGTAGAGTTATGCAATCCTACGATGAAGGTAATCTGAATCCACCAAAAAAAGAGAGTATTTTACAAAAAAAATCCACATCTTCACTTCCAAAGAATTGATATTCTAAGTATTGAAGTTAATCAATCTATCTAACTAAGCATAAGAAAAACGGCAATCTATCCTATTAGTTTTTAAGAAGATGATATACCTTGTAATTTTTAGAATGTTCATTGCTACATTGGAAAAATGTAAGTAATTGTAACTATTTATTATTTCCTTTTCAAAAAGTGATTGGTCTTTCTTTTACAAATAAAAAAAGTTTACATTGTAGATTAAACCTAACATTGCTACAATGAAGATGTGTTAACATAAACCTAACAAATATTAAAAGGGATCATACAAATCATTAGAAATATAAATAAGGTATCAAGTTTTCAATGACCTAATGTGTTCCCATATATAGGCAAGATTTGGCAATCAAATACACATTTTAAACAACAAAAGGAATGACTTGGAGGATACATAATTTAGCCATTTAGTTGTTCTTGCTTTTATTTCTTCTACAACATATATGGACCGTGAAGTACTGTGGCAACAAAAAAACAAAACGCTTCAAGGTAAATCCTTACACATGGTATTCCAAGATCAGTACCCACTAAGCCCAGTCTCTCCATCATGTCTCCATTCTTGGTGTTGTATGGCTTTAAAGAACTAGCTTCACGAGTATGGAACTATTATTTCGTTTTCAATGGAATTGCATCACTTGATCCTTATATATCTCTTAGATTGTGATTGCAGATTGTGGGTGATTTCTGATTATTATTTTGTTTTGACTTTGGATTTTACTACTTGTATTTGTTAAAGTTTTTTTTTACCTTAATGTGTTATAGATTTCTTGACATCGTACATGAAGCTCCATTATCTGGTCATCGAGAGCCTCGGGGCATCTTTGGTAGTGCTTTGTATTGTCTCTTGTTGGCAAGTATACTTTCCCCATTTTACTCAGTTTTCTCTTTAATGAGTATTTTGAAACATAGTTCCAAGGAGTGAAATTTCTTTTTCATGGTCTGTTATTGCCTTTATGATAAACTATAGTGCTTCATGTCTCTTGTTTATTTTCCCACTATTGAGTATTTTTTTTATCTTTCTTTCCTTCATATTATTAAGATACTCAGCTTCATTTCATTGTTTTAGGCAGGGTATGCTGTTGTAGCTGCAGCAGCTCCATGGATATTTATTATTGTGCCAAAGTTAATTCCAACGCTGCTTTGTAGTTGCAATGTTCTAATTTTGATACTTACAGGTTTAGTATTTCACTTCTTTGATGCTCTTTAGCATTTTAATTGTCATTTGTGTTCAAACATGTTCAGTTACTTCATTTTATGTGCTTTTAGTTCTGTTCGTTTATGATTTTAGTTACAACCTTGACATATAATCAATCCTAGTCAGTTTTAGGAAAAAGATGAAAGAAATAGGGAAGATGTGATCTTGGGTGACAAGAAGCCAATTAATTAGCTAGAAGCTTAGCTGAAGCAAAGCCCTCTTTCTATTTCTTTCTTTTTTTACTTATATATGGTGAGGGTGTTATTTATCTTACAATGTCATCATCTGTTCCTCTCTAATCTATTAAATATTAGTCATAAAATAATATACTATATGTCATAAAACTACTCTCTGCTTTCTTTTTGTAGCTTATACTTGTATCACTTTGACATATTTCCTTTTCTACCCAGAAAAATACATTGGTTAATGCTTGTTTAGTAGTCTCATTATAACCATGTGTTTTTGACATGCTACAGGTATGTTTCAGCAATAATGGGTTTACCAAGTTAAAAAAGTGCGCCTGCAGGTGCTTCATGTTGCTTCCACTTGTACTCTCCATCTGAATTTTCTCTTTTCAAATTTCCCTTTTTTATTGTGAAGTATCATTTTAGGATTCGATGAGCATCATGTTAGATACAAGTATCATTTTCTTGGCAAAACTGTTTCTTTGAGGTATCCTTGGAAAACTGTTTGCCATGTGCAAACATGTCGACAAGCAAACAATTGGTAGGAAACTTGTGGAAGTAGCAGACATAATAATGATATGAAACACATTTGTAATCTCCCCAATGACACAATGTTATTCCACCGAATTACAAAATAAAATGTTTACATGCTGGCAATCTTGAATCGATTATTTCAGGTTCCTACCTAGGTTGCAATAAGACACCTGAATTTACTTTGTCAGAATCTAATGTCACAAAACCCAGACAGCTACAAAGATAAGGTTGTCAACATAATCACTTTTTACAAAAAAAAAAAAATGTCATTTTGTGGACCTTATTAAGAATTTGGAAGTTTATCTGCTGAAATGCTAACACTTGCATTGGGGGTATCAAACTTTTGATGGTGAATGATCTGATACATAGTTGATATTGACTTTGTTAATTCTTCTTATTTGTTTGATAGACATATAAATCTCCTGTTGTAGTGGGCTGAATAAAGGTGATTGAACAAAGAGAAGCTATCATTTTTATTCTTTTCCCCCTGTAAGTCACTGTGTAAGAATCATCTAATGATGGCTTCTGCATGTCTTCAGGGCTATTATTCTTTCAGTCAAAGATTGAAGCACATTGCTCAACTTCCTTTTGCTACCATCACCTACGGTATGTCATACCATTAGTTCACTAATTTTTTCAATGATCTATGCCAATATAGTTTTCTATATGGAGTTGTGATTGTAACCTAATTAAATGAATATATTCAGTACTAATTTCCTGTGATCACTGGAAGAGATGGTGCTTGCCATACAACCGTTGATCAAGGAAAGGAAGAGAATGTGATTACTTAAACTGCAAAGCTCTGCATTCTAGATTGAGAGTTCACCATTTATATTTCCCTTGAATTTATAGACAAAAAGTTTTCCCTTATTTATGCTAAAAGTTAATTATCAATTTAGTTTGTGTACATTTTTCTAGTCAATGACTTGATTATAGCATGGAAATTAATGGAAGTGAGCATGCTGTTTTTTCTTATGGAGTTTTGCCAACCACTTAGTAACTGACTCTCTTACATTTTTGTGGTGCAGGAAGTGCAATGATGCTACTTGTCTTAGTTTGGCAACCATATATCAAGATATTATCCGTTGTAACATTGCTGAGGTATGCCACTTGATGTCCTCAACAACTTATATCCAAGTCTTCTTATTCAAACACATAAAGACGCCTACATAATAGTGCAAAGGCTCAAACATTAATTGACATGATGCCTTTCATTTTTATTTGTTTCCAATCAAGAAATATTACTGTGTTTTTCTAACATAAATTTGATAGTGCTTGTAATGTTCTTGCTAATTGCTTGAATCCTTTTATTCTTCCATATTTGTAGGATAGTCATACTTGTTGAAGTCATCTGCGCTGGATGCTTTATGAGTGTATATGTTGGTCAGTACATTTATAATAGTCTGTTTTTTTATCTATTTTAAATAGTAATTAGATGCACTTCAATTATTGGATGCTTTGGCAAATTTTTTGTTCACAGATTTGAGATATATGATCAAGTAGTATAAAAGTGACTACCCACCAGGGTACAACTCCATAGTAATCTTCCTTTTTTTGTCAGCTAATGTGCTTAGCTATCTAATTATTATTCTTTAGGCACATGTTCTTCAGTTTTACTAAGTTAGCTATAATGTTGTACTAACTGGAGTTGGGGAAAAAAGTTTATGAATGTAGATTATGAATCAGTAAAGAAGTTTTAAAAGCTAAATGGTTCTAACATTTAATATGTTGTGATTATGCCTGTAATTCTTGTTCTAAGCGTTTCCATTGTAGGAAACAAGAAAACTAAAATTACCACTTCTATAGCTTGGAAAGCATTGTCTAGGGTTTTGGTATGTTGTGATTACGGTCCTAATTCTGGTTCCAAGTGTTTGCATCGTAGTAACCAAAAAACGTAAAATTACCAATTCTATAGCTTGAGAAGCAGAACCTAGTTAGTCATGTATCAAAACATTTACAGAACCCACTCATCCAGATCTTTCCCAAATGATTCAGGATTTACTTGTAAGCTATCAGCTATGCTCACCCTGGTCATGGGCAAAAATTTATGCTATTGCTATTCTATTTAGATCAGCAGAAGTGTATCATAACATTTAAAATATATCTTTCATAGTAGTTATTCAACTTTTTTATTTGTATATGCCAGAGGAGGATTGAGATTATCACCCAAGGTAATAATGAATTCTTCATGATAGTTTAATTTACATAAAAGATCTTGGTTTTTGCAGGCTATATCCATCAATACAATTCTTTGGATGGTCAACCTGATATTTTGAAGTCTCTTTACTCGGCATTACAACCGTCAAGTTCATTGGAGGACCTGAGGTTGAGTTTATAGTGATTGTTGATTTTATCTTTTTTATTCTTTTAAAGGAAACTACTTTGAGTTACTAACGAGCTTTCAGATTAAACTGGTGCCCAAAAACTGAAGGAAGATATGATAGAGTTATTTAACAACTGCATATTTGATATTTAACAACTGCATATTTGATATTTACATCCTACTCTGCTTAGGAAATAAAGAAATAGGTTATCAAGTTTTTTTTATTTAACACTTCTGGATTTTTAATTGTTTAAAGCATTATTTTTAACAAAAGAACATATCTGTTTTCATAGCAGAGCAAGATTAACAAACTTTGGTGGATTAAATATAGCACGACTTCTTGGAATTAGCAGTAATGCTAATCAACAGGATATTTATAGATTTTTTTGTTTCTGCTTGAACGATGACTCATTTAATGATTTTGTTCTAGTTACATAAGTCTGTTTTAGCTGTACTGTTGTGCACACTAGTGATTGTCCTAGCATTTTTTTCATAGTGTTCTTTGACACTTCATTCTCAGTATCACTGTACTTTTGGTATAATAGATATTATGATGGTGGTCGTCTTTCGGACCAACAAATGGCTTTACTCCAGTACCAACGGGAAAATCTTCATTATTTGAACGAAGAGGTAGCTACTGAATTAGCAAATTAATTATTATTCAAATATATTTACTTTAATTGCTTTTGCATTGGCATTCTAGTTTTTGTATGAATTGGCTGGTAAGCATTAATATTTGTAATTTATGAGTTGAGAGGACGTGCATTATTATTTCTAGCTAGTTTTTGAAAATTGTGATTTCAACTAATGAAATTTAGAATTTTTAGGGTAGTTCATTTGCATTCACATTTTTAAGAGTCTACTATATCAAGGTTAAGGTTTGAAGTATTGTTCTCTCTTGGGGTTTCAATCCTTGGCTAGAATGAGATTTGTGAATGTTGTGGATGGTGTATTGATGTGGTGCTGGTTATTGATCAGTATGAGGAATCCAGGGCAGAAGAAGAAATGGAGTAAGAATGCATGCTGAACTTTTCAGCCTTCATATATTTTGGAGGAGCTTCCATCAATGGATTGCAAGCCGACATAGCTGAATCCTAACAGTGGAAGCTGTGTGGAGAAGACAGAATGCAACTCCAGTGTTTTGATCCATTCTGTGTGCCACTGGCTGGGTGAAACAATAAGTTTTGCCCATGTTGACTGACACGGAACAACATTTTAAATTATTATCTACCATTATTGTATATATGTTCCATTCTATTTTTCTCTTTTTTGGAAATCAACTACTGTTTTATCTTGCTAACCTTGTTATAGCATAAAATAGCAGTGCATTGTAGATAACTAGTTAATTTATTAGATGCACTAGTGTATGAAACTACACCTTTGTTGCATTGAAAAATTAGTAAAACACATTTTTGACAACCAAAATCAATATATGCCTTCTACTTGTCCATTTAAGATACCTTAAAATAATGCATGGGGGCTGAGCCAACGAATACAAGTCGATGCCAAGTTGATTTACTTTATACATCACCTTTTCCTAGGTTCAAATATGTTTGTTGCAGGTTCTCCGATTACAAGAATGCTTAAGCAAATATCAAAGATCGGATGATGGAAATACCCCACAGGTTAGAAAATATCTACTTGACTTTTCATTTGATTACGTTGCTCCTTCATAACAGGCTTTAGGTTGGAATAAAAAGAAATGGTAATAAAACTCGTATACACCATCATATAGTTCTCTGGGAAATCTTGGTAAACTGTTGACTAGGTCAATTCTCTTCTAAAACATGACTGATCAGATTATGCAGAAGCATTCTTTTTACCCTTTTATCTTGCTTTTTTTTTTTTTTTTTTCTAAATCCATTTCCCTCTTTGTCTCTATATCTGCTTAGGTCGACCTTGCTCATTTGTTAGCTTCTCGAGATCAAGAACTTCGAGCACTGACTGCTGAGGTATGACAATATGTAATCATGTCGATTCCTAGAGCTGTTGTCTTTGTTCATATTAGAACGTCTGAATTATGTAAACCCTTAAAATGAATAAAACAGAATTCAGGTGAAATATGCAAAACTTTTTGCGCTGATATTGCTGTCATATTCACTACTTTGTTATACTTTTGATCATTAGTGGAATGCCATAATCCTGTTTATGAAAGTCTTCCCAATTTCCCTCACCAATAAGCATGTCTTGCAACCTTAATTAGATATCCAGAAGTAACTACTAGATGGGAGCTTAGTATTTTTGCTGTACGATTAAATCATCTTCTATAAGCTTTGCAGATGAATCAAGTGCATTCTGAACTCCGCCTTGCTCGTAATCTAATTGCTGAGAGAGACACCGAACTTCAGCACATGCAAGTAACAAACAACCAGGTTCATAAGTTAAACATTGCATCTTTCAATACACTAGAAAATGAAAAACGATTATTCGAAAGGCTGTCTTTCACTTAGACTAAGCTTACTGCAGTATATCGAAGAGAACGAGAGACTAAGAGCTATACTAGGAGAATGGAGCACGCGAGCAGCTAAGGTTCATTTACTAAGCCATAGTGCCTACTTTATATTACCACCATTTTAGTAGAATCTGCAACTAATCTGTCTGATGCAGCTCGAGAGAGCACTTGAAGCCGAGCGCTTGTCGAATATGGAACTTCAAAAGAGCATCTCGGAGCTGAGAAGCAAACCGACCGGTCAGCAGACTGATGAGCAACAAAGCTAAATTGTCGCTAAAATAGGCACTGCCTACTCCTTGATTGTGTACTTGTATAGAAGGTAACTTTTGGCGATATACATACGCCAATCAAAACTGTGGAGTTCCTAAATGGAATTCATTGCTTGTAGATAAATTCGCAGATGGAAACATTGTTCGGAGAGTTTCATTCATATTTACATGAATATCATCTCTAGCCATATTTGTGAATAACAAGTGATCTTAGATCTATGTACTTATATAGTAGTTTTCATTGTCATTATTAAATCGTATGCCATCATTATTTGAAGATCTATCACACGAATTTTATTTATTTGTTTATTAAGTTTAAATCACGTATATTATGTAAATCAATTATATAATATTACATTTTCTGAGAATTTTAAATTTTTCATCAAATTTATAAATAAATTTATAGATAAATAATAATTTTTTTCAAAATAAACAAATAAATTTATAATATTAAATTTGTTAATCAATTAGATAAATTAAAATTTTATACTCTCAAATTCAAAAGAAAAAGGCTAAATTTGAACCATCAACAACTTGATTAATTAAAGGCTTGGTTTTAGTTGGACAACACTCGAATATATGGATTATTAAGAAAATATTATAAATGTGCCTTTGGTTTGAAATTAATAAGGATGAATATTTTAGAGATAGGCTTGTATAAAATTTTGTAATAAATAAAAATGGATTATGTAGTCATGAAACATAATTTTTTTTTAAAACCGGATCCTGTCTTTCCATGGAAAAGTTTAGTTCTAATCATAATTAGATCTTCTATTTTGGTGTTCTAAAAGGAAAAAGTGTGTTTTGATTTACTAGAACCATCCGCATCACATATTATTTTAACTCAGTGGAAACGAAATTCTTTTCCTTCGGATCTTGCAAGTAGAAATAGAGAACGAAATAATTAGACTAGATGAATTTCATATAATCCCTCTCCTCTAGAGGGATCATCTAATAAGCAAATAGTTTTGGATAGATTCAAACAGAAAGACTAATATAAATATTATGGATATAATTCTTTCTCTATGAATACATTAAATTATTCAAACTTTGATTCCAGTCTAATTGAACTTTAACACAAAATGACATAAATTAGAACTAGATTCCAATGGTTCAAAATTAATTATTCAAACCAGCATCACAGTATTGCTATATTTCAAAAATCAACACCGGATAATAAAAAGCTGAGTGCTTTACGTGAATATTCAAATAAAATATTATAAATTTAAATTTGACTAAAAAAAATAATAATCCGATAATTTTAAATACCAATTAAATATTATTCGAATCGGTTCAAAACGTTACTCAATTTGTTTATGTACTCCTCCTCATTATGCAATTAGTATCGAGCACCCCAAGTTTCGCATATTTCCGTTTAGGTCCTGCTCTTCCTGCTTTCTACACCCTACAGCAGCAGCCCTAATATTCGTTACCACTACAATTAGTTAAAAGGCAACACCGCCACCGTCTCTCAAAGTCCACACCGGAGTCTCTCTACCATGCTGCCTGCTTGCTCCCCACGGCCATGGTGAGCAGCGCCCGCTTCCATGACCGCCTCAAATGCTCTCCCACGCCCCGCTCCACCATTCCGTGAGCTACTGCCGCTGCCGCCTCCGCCGCATCCTCCTCCTACTCGCCTCCCCCGCCCACCGCCGTTTGTTCACCGCCTCCGACCCCAGCCCCGACCCTTCCGATCTCTGGATCGCCAAGATAGTCTCTACCATCTTCCGCCTCGCTCCTACTCCCGCCGCCGCCGGAGCCCGCCTCTCCCCCCTTCGCCCAGTGCTATCCCCCTCCGTCGTCCTCGCCGCCCTGCGTCGCCTCCGCGATCCCCTATCCGCCCTTGGCCTCTTCTACCTTAGCCGTGCCGATCTCGGCGTCGTCCACCTTCCCCAAGCTTTTACATTCCTGATCTCCTGCCTCTGCCGGTCCGGCCTCCAAGATAACGCTTTGAAGTTGTTCGATGAAATGGCGAGCGAGGGCCACACTGTGGATGGCTCCTTCGTGGAGTTTCTGGCTAATTCCTGTATCGAGGCCGGTAAATTTGACCTTGCCGCTGGTTTTCTTGCTGCAGTTTCCAGATACGGATACCGCTTGCAAGCCTACACCTTCAATAAGCTCTTAACTTTTTTAGTAAGGGAAGACCGAGTTAGTGAAGCCGTTCTTCTTCTGAGACAGCATTTAGGTTTTCAGTTTCTATCTATTGATACATGTAGCTTCAATATACTCATAAAGGGTCTTAGTCGAGTAGGTGACATGGATACTGCATTAGAGGTTTTCAACCAGATGCAGAGCTTTGGCTACGTGCCGGATATTATTACCTATAACATTCTTATTGATGGTCTCTGTCGAGCCGATCAGGTTAATAGTGGACACAAGATTTTGCAGAAAGTCCAATCGGATAGTGCATCGGCGCCAAATGTGGTCACATACACATCTGTCATTTCTGGTTATTGCAAAATCGGTAAGATGGAAGAGGCATATAAGGTTTTTGATGAGATGATTGGTTCTGGAATTAAACCTAGCAGGATAACATACAATGTTCTTATCAATGGTTATGGTAAGATGGGGAATATGCCATCTGCAATTTCTTTGTATGAGAGAATGTTAGTTTGTGGTTGTCCTCCAGATGTTGTTACTTTTACTTCATTGATTGATGGGTATTGCCGAAGTGGACAGCTCAGTGATGCAATGAAGCTCTGGGATGAGATGAATCAGAGGGAACTAAAGCCTAACGCATACACCTTTGCTGTTGTTATACATTGTTTGTGCAGGAAGAACAAGGTGGGTGATGCCAGGAATCTTCTGAAGGTACTGAAGGGCAGGAGAGATGTTGTGCCACGAGCCTTCATTTACAACCCTGTCATTCATGGGCTTTGTAAGGTCGGCAACATAGACGAGGCCAATTCAGTTCTACTAGAAATGGAGGAAAGGAGTTGCACTCCAGACAAGTATACTTACACGATCCTTATCATTGGACACTGCATGAAGGGAAGAATGTTTGAAGCCATAGCCATTTTCCAGAAAATGGTTAATTCAGGATGTACACCGGATAGCATAACAGTTGATTCTTTAATATCATGTCTTTTGAAGGCTGGTATTCCCCATGAAATCAACAAGATAAAGTCTTTTGCCTCTGGAAGGGGTTCAAAATTTGAAATTCCAAATCTTCGGGACATTCATTCATCCAGTGGTAAAAACATGGATATTTCAGTGGCTATTTAAGTGATAAGGGTGCCTTCAGTGCTGAAATGTTGAAATCCGATGATGAGGATGATCATCACAGACCCGGGGGGCCTTTAAAGGTCACAATTGACAAAACCACCAATTGAATAAAAAAAGTTAAACCACTCATTGTGGTATTCTATGGTCACTGATCTGTGCCACCGCTTTCTCAAGAAATGTAGATTTTGACAGAGGTGTGGGAAGCATATTGTTATGATCTACAACTTCTTGTGTTTCTTTAGGAGCATTGTGCCATCACTTAAATTTCTGGGTAATGTGATTGCTGTGATCCATGAATACTATTGAGTTTCTGTCAAATGGTTGATTTGACACTCACGGAAGATAATATTAACAAGATTGGAGAATACTAAAACAAGATCTATTCGACATTATAAGGTTTCATTTTTCTTCTCCTTATACTAGTTGCAGTTGTTTAAAATAAGAGTTTAGGTGAAATTTCACTACTTATGCTGCCTATGTTTAAATTTTTTGGTGCTGGCATTTTCATGCAAAAAAGATATGCATTTTTCCAACTTTGTGGCTGTTTTTTCCTGTGTCCGCACACATGTGATATTGCAAAGAATTGTTTGCTCTTTGTATTTGAAGCATCCTATTGTCTTTTGATAATAATTTTCTCAACCGAGCTGTTCTTGTATTCTTTTTTAGAGTTAGATTTTACTAGTTTACACTAACAAGTAATGTGTGAAGGTACATCTAATGGTTTGCACCACTCCTATAGGCAATTTTGATTCTTGTTAATTTTTCTGATGCAAGTTTGTATAGATCAACAAACAGTTCATATGCACATAAATATGCAAGACAGCTTCATGGGCAAATGCTCATTAAATCTAAGACGTGAATGTTTATGACATAATTTGGATAAACAACCCTCATTTCACATGATAACAGATGTAATAATCTATGTAATAATTTCATCTAGTTCTAAAACAATATATTTTGTCTATTTCAATAGTTTCCTTTTCATTTCAGAAACATTTTCCTTAATGTAACATCATTAGAAGAATTTTTAGATTTTTATTGAAAAGTTTTCATCCATCTATTTCATTTCCTTTCGATATAGTTTCTATACTGTTTATGCATAGTAGTCACCATTACAACACCTTATTGTCCATCCTTTGGCATTTCTCGCTACTTCTTTTCCTAGCAATAATCTTATTTTTGATTTTTTTTTTCTATCTGGCCACACTTTCCTCTGAAAGAAAGCTTGTAAACAAGAACTTGCTCTTCATGGAATAAAGATTAGAAGACTTCCTATTTGGAACTGAATATCACTTTTCTTGAATCACTACAAAATTTTCTTGTATGAACATTTAAAACCTCATTAGTTTGAATGTATTGTATTTTAATTGAGCTGTTTGTTTCCATTTGAATGTATTGTATATTAATTACATGAGATCATCAAGGACTTGATTAGCGGAGTCTCGATGGTGCCTTCCATGGCACATCGCTAACTCGCTGAACAATTCGGCCATGGTGGAGCAGCATTCTCTTGCAATGCGCACCAACTCAAAGATGAGGAGCACGTTTCACAAACAGAACAAGGCGCTACAGTTGGTTAACATGGTAGCTGTTGCTTCGACATAGGCACAGTTGGTGAAGGTTCTTCTCCTGCTTCAGCTGTAATGATTGTCGAGATAGTTTGTTTACTCTCTATAATTGCTCATCATCAGGTCGCGTAGATGCGTGAGATTTTGTAGAATGCAGTGATCGATCAGCATGTATTGCAACATCACAATTTGTGGTGTCGAAATGTTAGCATGGATGGCGATGGCAAGTAAAAATAACATAGAATCTTTGTTCTAAGTTGGTTAGCGGATGGTACATTTACTGCAATATGGCAGGGATTATCTCATCCCTTATCAGTCGAGCTCTAAACTTATCCTATAATTTATCTGTATTCGCAATCTTAGAACAGACTGGGAAGAACGAGATGAGTATAATCTTCTTTTTGCTAGCATAACATAGAAGATTTCTGTTCATGCTTGATCCCTAGAACATCACAACACATTGAGCACAAACAATTTGCAGAGTTACAGGTTGCGAGCCATAACCATGCAAAGGACTATAAACACTAGGAGTTTGTATTTACAGCAATAATATAAATCGTTGGGGTTGGACAATGGTGAACTTCCTCAACCATGCATGCCAGAGAGCACAAATCCTTGCTCATACATGTTTATATATGTAGTCTATGAACCTTCCAATAACTTCATGCCATAGTCTACGAACGATGTTTAGGGCCTTACAGCAATTTCCCTTGTTATCGACAATTAAACGTAAGCCATTGAAGTCGTGAATTTGATCCATGTTTAACTTTTTCCTACAAATAGGCATTAACAAAAATTAGATAACCTTTGTAAAATGGAGATGCAAATGGACTCTTACTTCCACAAGCTCTTGTGCCTTCCACAAAGAACATGTAACTAACACCTTCATCTGTTAGAGATTTCCCTAATTTCGGGGACACAGATTCACCAAGTGCTTCATCGGCGGATCTCAGAACCTGCAAAGACAAATCTCTGTGCTTCTCCGGACGGAGATACTCGAAGCACAAATTCTCCAACTGATCCTTTCAAGTCGAGATTCCCAACCTGCTGACAAGGGAGCAAAGATCTCCAGAGTCTCTTTTGCAAATCTCTGTTGTTTAGCTGCGGGCAATGCTTCCAAGGTCATCATGTTATGGAGCCTATCTGCTAGCTTGATAAGAACTGCTCCCGTATCCGCCATTGCCAGAAAAATTGTGCGCAAACGATCAGCTTCCGCGGCTTTGCTAGTGATGTTGCAATCACGAACAAGCTTTCTCAAGTGGCTCAGCCTGAAAACCTGCAAAAACAAGGTATGTAGAAAGAAAACAGAACCATAGCACAAACCACATGATTAAGGTAGATATCGATAAGTATAAGATGTTCATATTTAAATCGTCTGTAAATTTTGAAATGATAAGTCGTAACTTCCAACCATAGCATTGTTAAAGCATGGAGAAGATAAATGAACTACTTCAAAGAGATCTGCTACAGGAAATAATAGCAGAAATAGCGTACCCCTTCAAAGAGATCTGCTACATTAGCTCCAAGTGTATGAAAAATATGATCGTAGTCCATGAAGGAATCATCATCCAGGGAATCATGCAAAAGCCCTGCAGCAAATACCGTAGTGTTGGC
>JBAMIB010000044.1:7064188-7082978 GCA_037177415.1 Kaempferia rotunda | reverse complement strand
AGCCCTCATACCAAATGGAGATATCTTTTTTTATAAATCCATGATCTTTCTCATGTGTTTCCAATGTGGGACTGTGTTTGCAACCTTGCAACCCAATAGATAAATCATGACTAGATATCAGTTTGATGCTTATAATCATATCTAGCTCATCCTCTGGCAAACACTTATTTCTACTAGTCCCCCAAAAAAGGTTTGTGGCAAAAATTTCAACCTTCGGAAGCATAGCCTTGATACTTAAGGTATGATATATTAAATGTGATGTCAGATAAATATATTTGATGTTTATAATCACTGCTAACTTAGGTTTCAATAAACATTTATTGCTATTTGTCCAAAAAGGAATGTGAAAAAAATTTAATCCGATGGAGGCATATCCTAGATACTTGAATTATGGCTCATTAGGTGTGATCGTGTATAGACTATGGCTGGGTATGTATTTGATGTTTATAATAACATCTAACTCATACACCGACAAAAACCCACACACCCCAGTAGTCCAAAAAGTTCTTTGGCAAACATTTCAATCAATGGAAGCATTTTCTTGATACTTGGATTGCGGAGTTATAAATGTGATACCTAATAAATTATGAGTAGGTAGATATTTGATGCTTATAAGTTATAATCATGCCAAACTTATACTTTGACAAATATCTATATGACTACTTGTCTAAAAAGGTGTCTGGCAAACATTTCTATCTAAGCATTTCTATTAATGGGGAAAATTCGATCCTACCTGTAGAGGCACTACCCAAACCCATTCAAGTAGTGCCATGTGTACACCAAATACTCACTTATATGATGTTTTTTTTTAAAGTGGATATTTGGTGTACATATGACACTACCTGAATGGGATCAGGTAGTACTTGTAAGGGTAGGATCGAACTTACCTATTAATGGAGGCATGTCCTTGATCCTTTGATTATGGTGTAATAAATGTGATCCTGGATAAATCATGATTGAGTATAGATTTGATCTTATAATTGGTCTTTGGCAAAAATATCAACTAATTGACACATATCCTTGATAGTATACTCGAATTTTGGTGCATTCAATGCCATGTAGCAAATAGCATGTGGTTTAACTTGTAACTCTGTTGTGAAATTGGACGCTTACTCATACCTATTTTTTTTACTATAAATGCCTTGCATTCAATAGACATGTGCTGACTCTCTCCTTGCTTTTCAATCTCAGATATCGAAGTGTTGTTGTTGTGAGAACATTTCTGATGGTTCTTTTATGTTGCTTATAGAAAATTCAGGAATGCCTTCATCTTTCCTCTTCTAGTTAATGTCAAGGATTTTTGTCTCATGTGATAGAAGAAATACACTGTGTATAATCAAGAACAAACTTATCTCAAAATAACATTGTAACTCAAATACAATCAAAGGAACACAAGTTTCTTCAATCTATTCCTACATCGAAGAGAGAATCCAAAGCTCAATGATTTGAAAGCAAATGCACACACAATTATTGAATACTCTTATTATGTAAAAGAGCACTCTTATTCTCTCTAAATTTTTTTCTCAATGTTGACAGAGAAATACCTCAAAAACCTCAACTATGTGCTCTATGCACACTAAAAGGATCTCTCCTAGAGGAAATCTTTTTTCTCTACATAACCAATGCACTCGCCTTGAGGGACTGAAGCAACTATTGACATGAACCCCAAGATGAAAACTATGACACATGAAAAAGAACTAACTAAATTTTTTCATGTCCTTTTTGCAATGTGAATTGGCCACATCTGGGCCATTCCTAATCCTCATAGTATGGGTTGTATATGCATTGGACAGTATCAGATGCAAAATTACAAGTTGAGGCTAATAATTAATAAACTGATTTAAAGGGCAGCACTTGTAAAGTATCTTAATCGATGGATTAACTTGTTATTTCATCCTAATTTGATACACATTGGATGGACTAGAGGGCAACACTCAAGTGCTTTGGTTATTAGTAAGCCTGCAAACTTACTCGCTAATTATGGATTGACTAGAAATTTGAGAATATTTAGTATGGTGCATCTGCTAATTTTTAGGATTTTTTTTCCAGGAAAATACTGCTGAACAAGGTATATTAACTTATCAGAGTGAGGAATTTATGAATGCTGTTGAAGTTAGACTGTGGGAATGTGGAAAGTCATTAAATTATATAGCTGCAAAGCAGGGAATCACGATTAGAAGACATTATCATCTTGGACATGCTTCTAATGGTACAGAAACCGAGGATGCTCCTCATAATATTTTACAACATATTATATGGGACAAGGAGGTTGAAGTTGTGCAGGTATTTTAGCATTTTAGAAAAAACTTTTGTCATAGAGACTTTATCATGATTATGACATTCTCATTATCTTATAGTATAAACAAGCAATACCTTTGGAAACATTGAAGAAAAATATCAACAATGCTCCTCCTGCTAGAGATTTTATTGGAGCTTTAAAAGAATCTTATTTGCGGACTGGTTTTCCTGCGCTTATAGCTGAGGTTAAAAAGGCCTCACCAAGTAAAGGTGTCTTGCGCGAAGATTTTGATCCTGTGAGTTACCTTCTTCTGTTACTCTTATCTCCCATGATTATGAATGATTGAATAATGAGGCATTACATCAAAGTAATCCTGACAGTAATTATTTTCATCTATGCAACAGTTTACTGATCCTGCAACTGCAATAACATGGATAGTTTTTCTTTGATCGTGTCAGGTGCTAGGACATGAACTACAACTTTTTTTTTTTCAGCATATTATTTTCCTCTTGAGATTCCACTTTTTTGCTCAAGGAATTGTCTGGTTTGTTTTTGTTCTTGAGAAGTAAAGGTTTGTTCCTATTTTGTGTCTACTTGTTAGCTGCACCATACTAACAGATGAAAAAGCAGAAATTTTAAGAATTTTTTGAAGTCAATAACCTTCTTTATAGGTCTTTTTACAGCTTGTATATCTGACGAGTAGGTTGAGATATGGTTTGTTATTTCTTGTGTTTAAACTGCAGATTATCTGAAATTTACCTACTATAAGAATCCTTGGAACCTTAGAAGCTCCAATTTTATGACATATGTTTTCTGTTTCTTTCCAAATTCAAATCTTAGCCATTTTAATATAGAACTGTGTATAGGAAACCATTGTATGATATTAAGTCTGCTTGGAGAAGTCATTCTCCCAGACATAAACAACTGAATATTTACATTGGCTCTGTTGTGGAACTATATTTGATTCTCTGCAAGTTAATGACAGGTTGAAATAGCTAAGGCTTATGAGAAAAATGGAGCAGCATGCCTAAGCATTTTGACAGATAAAAAATATTTTCAGGTGAGTTCTAAGTTCTAACTACATTATTATGGTTGTGATCTAATCTCAGACTTTGCATCCCTATTGAACATGTTCATCTCATTGACTTTTCAATGATCTTTTATCAAATAGGGAAGTTTCGAAAATCTTGAAGCTGTACGTGAATCTGGAGTTCAGGTTTGTACGATGTGATTTCTTTAATGTCAAATTGACTTAGATTACTTATTTGTTGGCTTCAATGTATTGAGTAATGCAGTGCCCTCTTCTGTGCAAAGAATTTGTCATTGATTCCTGGCAAATTTACTATGCTCGTTCCAAAGGTGCAGATGCAATTCTTTTGATTGCCGCAGTGCTACCTGATGTTGATATCATGTACATGACGATGGTCTGCAGGGAGCTTGGTTTAACAGCAATTGTTGAGGTATATGATGGGCTTCAATGGATAACTTATTATGTCCTTACATATGGGAATTCTTTTATTCTCCTGTTCTGAGAGTTAACTGTTCTTCACATGACTTTCCGCCCTTTTGAATGTTTAAGCTCCATCAAATCGCTCTTAGGGGGACTTTGTTAGTAATTTCCAGCTCCAAAAATGACTAGCTAAAAATGATTCTTGTAACTGAAAAGCAATTCGTGAAAAAGGTTTTTTTAGCTTATAATTTCAAATAACTTGTTGAAATCGTAGGTGCATAATGAAAGGGAAATGGATCGTGTTTTGCAAATAGATGGAATTCAGCTTATTGGAATCAATAACCGTAACCTTGGTATGACTCGTTTCTATTAAATTGGTATTAACATTCAGAATAAAAATCTCATTCATTTTAAACAGTATTGTCAGATTGGTGATTTTCTGCTGATTGTCAATTGGTTTATGTTGCAGAAACATTTGAGGTGGATATTTCCAACACAAAGAAACTTTTGGAGGGAGAGCGCGGTGAACTAGTTCGGAAAAAAGGCATAAAAGTAAGTCGACAATGTTGATGAGAAATACATAAAATTTTAATTTTAAATCCATAGAACCATTACTTTATTTGTATTATTTTTTTCTGGCACAATTGTTTAGCACAATTTCCGATTTGATTTTTTGATCTAAGTTTAATGTGATATGCTAGATAACTTTCTCCAAATAGTTGGAATGCACAGGACTTTATGCTCATGAAGGAGAATTTTAATGTCATAGTAGATTGGAAAATAAACCCGAAATCATTATGGTATTTCTTTGCTAGTATTACTCGACATATTAATTATAGGAATTTAGGGATTGGGGTCTACCAAAATATATTTTGTTGAATTTTTGTGTAATATACCAATATGCAGGAGCAATTCATGTTAATTTATTCTTCAAGCAAACAAATGCTCTTGAATTATTTTCATCTCTCTGTGTGGGATAAAATTTTGGAAGTTCATGAGCGGACTGAATTCTTTGAGTTTCTTTAATGATTAGAAGGATTCATCTATAATTACTAAACGCGCGAGGATTTTCATCTCAGCCTCCACGTCTGTGGTAGTAATTTCATCATTTGGTCGCTAACTAAAAAACTAAGCATAAATATAGTTCTGTTCAGTTTGTTTTCTCTACGGAATGCTAAATTTTTATCCTGCTACGAATTTAATGTGAGACTTAACTGCAATATGATATGCTGATAATGACTGTACTCGCGCGATTAATTATTCTGAGTTCTTTCTTAATCCATAAGTAGGAATTTCGTGACAATAACTTTCACTGTATTACAATATGAAATATGTTTCTTCTTCATTCTATTGATTCCTCCTATTTCCAGATTGTTGGAGAGAGTGGGTTATTTGTTCCTCAGGATATTTCATATATACATGATGCGGGGGCTAGAGCGGTGAGTCTCCACACTTAGTCTTAATTTGCTAAACATATGTTGTCTCGATGTTATTATATCTTCAATGCTTCCACTTACATTATAATATAAAAATTTCCTATATATCTTTCATATAGGTGTTGGTTGGAGAATCTCTTATCAAACAAGTTGATCCTGGGAAGGCAATATCCGGACTCTTTGGAAAAGATATATCGAAATAAAAGCTTCACCACTGCGAAAAAGATTGCTGGCTCAACTGATGAGTGATAAGCACTAGGTTTAACATGTAATAAAAGCTCCATTAATCAACGGATAGTAGGCGTTTGTGTCGTGTATTTCTGGATTATTTAAGTTGCCTTCTGTTCAGACTCTCTGGACCATCTGTGCTATTAGACAGTGTTTACAATTTAGTTTATACTTTTAAATGTAATTGGTCGTTTGAAAAAAATAAAATCAATAATCTAAACATTCTAATTAATTTTTTTTTAAAAATTGTTGAATTATCTTATTAAAAATGTATAATTACATATATTACTCTATCAGCGGGCTTCACTAAAAGGGCCACCTAGGCGTACGGTAACTTTGCTCGGCCGTTTGCTGCAATCAGGAAACACGAGAGTCTCCCAATAAGAACGGTTCCGATTGTTGTAATTGGATTCTTACCACGATGTGCGCCGGAGTTAGTACCACTATCTAGTTCTATCACGGATCGTTCTCAACGCAGTCATTGACGCCGATTAGGAATGGAGTAGATTGTGGAACATTTTAGTTGAAATATTCCGACAGTTCACCAGAAGCGCTCTCTTTTTTCTTTTATTTTTATTTTTATTTTTTGATTTGATCTGATTTGATCGAGTGCATACTTATCTTGAATCTTCTTCTCTGTTCTTGGAGAACCCACCGAAGCTTAGGGTTTTGTTGCCGCTTTGGAGATCCCATTTCCTCGATGGATCATGGCAGCGGAGGATTCTACCGGAACGAGGCGATATCCGCCATCCAGGACGAGGATCAGTTGTACGGGGAGGACGAAGACTACGACGACCTTTATAGCGATGTCAACGTTGGGGAGGGGTTTCATCAGACCTTCCACGGGGGGGATGACGTGAGGAGGTCCGGGGAAGAGAAGCGAAGCGATCCCCTGCCACCGCCACCGTCACCGCTGATGCCTCCGATTGTGCAGCAGCAGCCGGAGACTTCAGAGAAGATCCAGATTCCTGGTATCGCTGGTGAGGCAAAGATCGAGCGTGCTGTTGTTAGATCTGCAGGTTTCCAGGAACAGGGTTTCACGGGAGTCGACGAGTCCATGGTTGCGCCAAGACTGGCAACGGGCCCTCCTCCACAACCGCCTGTTCCGACTGGTAGGCTTGATATCGGCCATCCTGCTGGTGGATTTCAACAGATCCAGAGTGTCAATGACAACGATAGCTTCAAAATTGAGAGTTTCCAGAGGCAAGGAGGCGGCTTTGGGAACGAGGGTTTTCAGAGGCAAGGTGGTGGTGTAGGCAATATTGTTCCCGCTGTCAATGCTAATGGAGGGGACGCGGGTGGAAGTGGCGGAGCTGCTGGAACTACTCTTTTTGTTGGGGATCTCCAGTGGTGGACCACTGACTCAGAGCTCGAAGCTGAGCTCTGCAAATATGGACAGGTGAAAGAAGTTAGATTCTATGACGAGAGGGCAAGCGGAAAATCAAAGGGATACTGTCAGGTTGATTTCTACGATCCAATTTCTGCAACTGCCTGCAAGGAGGGTATGAACGGACATATTTTCAATGGAAGGCCTTGTGTTGTCGCCCTGGCTTCACCACTCTCTGTTAGAAGAATGGGTGAGAGCCAAATGAACAAGAATCAGCAGGTGACAAGCACATCTCAACCACCGGCACCTCCTCAGAAGGGTAGAGGTGGTGGGCCTCCAGTTGGTAACAATTTTGGACGAGGCGGAGGAGGTGGCGGTGGTGCAGGAGGAGGAGGCAGCGGAAATTGGGGAAGAGGCGGTGGAATGGGAAACCGCGGGCCAATGAATAACATGAGAAACAGGATGGGTCCAATGGGTGGAAGAGGTATCATGGGAAATGGCGGCATGGTTCCACCACCACCACAAGCTTTACATCCTGGTTCTATGCTTGGTCAGGGATTTGATCCAATGGGTTATGGAGTGGCAATGGGGAGAATGGCTGCTGGTTTTGGAGGATTCCCTGCAGGGGCAGCTGGTGCTCCTTTTCCTGGAATGATGCCTCCATTTCCTCCTGTTGTGGCTCCTCATGTCAATCCAGCTTTCTTTGGACGGGGGTTGGCTCCTGGTGGTGTCGGAATGTGGTCTAATCCCAACATGGGTGGTTGGGGAGGTGAAGATCAATCAAGCTATGGGGATGATGCTGCTTCTGATCAGCAGTACGGAGAAGCGAGCCACGGGAAGGATTGGATGGCAGAAAGAGATCGATATGCTGGTCCTGAAAGAAGAAATGAAAAGGAGAATGAAATGGGTTCTGGACAAGATTGGCCAGACAGAAGACACCGGGATGGGAAGGAAAGAGATTCAGGGAGAGAAAAGGAGATGAGTAGGGAGAGGGATAGAGAACGAGAAAGGGACAGAGATAGGGAGAAGGAGAGAGAAAGAGATAGGGAAAGAGTACGAGAAGGTGATCGAGAAGGTGATCGGCATAGGGATGATAGAGACAGACATGGCGACCATTATAGGCACAGGGATCGTGGACCAGAGCGTGATGATGATTGGACCAAAGGAAGATCATCTAGGCCTCGCAGCAGGTCACGGGAGGTTGAACATTCAAAAAGGCGTTAGCAGCCACTTTAATGATCCAGCCTCTTTGCAACTTTCTCAGCACAATAGATATTTTATTAGATGCTGCTATGATTGCTGGTTCCAGATACTTCAATTTGAGAATACTTATAAGGGCCTGGCTCATTCACTTGACTGAAGAAGTAAGCATCCTACTCCCATCTATTTGTTGATGCTAATAATAGCTATTGTGAGCATTTTACAAGCATTTCATACGCAAAAGAGTAGGTAAGTTGTTTGAGTTGCTTATCCATTGGTGTTTCTTATTGGCACTTATTTACAGGAAGTCATCAATATTTTCAAGTTATATCTTTTCCTAAATTTTTAATGAATAATAAGAATGTAATCATTTCCCTGGAATGGCTATTAGGTTTAGCAGTTCTTTTCAACTAGCCATATAAGTGCTCTTAAATATATCTCCCATTTCATAGTTAAAGGCCCAATTATGACCAATTTTGGAAATAAATTTAACAATCCAAACTTAGTTAATAAATAATTACTTCCTAGAATAATTATTCAAACCTGGACCTATTATCTAGATAACTTATTCCCAAAATAATCATCCCTAGTTTGATATGAGTTAATAAAAAAAATTTGTAATTCATTAAAATTAAAATTTTCTTGATTGCCCAAAAAAAAAAAACAACAGCTTGGTGTAAGCAACCAGGGTTCGCAGGGCACACCTACGACGATTGAACTACTGGTGAAGCTGGGGTGCCACGTTAGGAACCACCACGCTTTCTAGATTTACTTGGTGGGTGAAATATCAGGCTGAACTGTCTTCCTTAGGATTAATCAGGTTGTAAGACACGGATACCTGGTATATATAATAGCATATTGTTTTAGATGCTCCAAATTAATAAGGAATATACATCTTCATTTATCCTTCTCATCATTGAAAATTAAAATGTGATTTTATTGATCTTATCTTTCTTTTTGGTTACCTCAAGTACAATTTATCATATTAACTTAACATTTAATAATAATAATTATTATTTGGTGCAATTTCTATATTTGCTTTGGCATGTGTCTCTCATATCTAGTCAATGAATCAATTGTGACTAGTATACAAGAAAATAAACTCTCTTGGCCAACTTGCTTTAGGGTCATGAATAGTTACAAAATGTTGAGAGAGCTACCATGGATAGATACAAAATGACATATAAATGGAAATCTTAATAGTTTTATTCATTGTCAAATGAATGTCTTGCATTCTTATTCCATTCTGGTTGTTTTGTTCATTTGAAATTTATTACTGAAGGATATTATTAAATTGAGGAAATATTGTCAAACTGAAGGTTTCCTAAATAAATGGATTAGGATCCCTTTTAAAAGATCTATTATGACTTCATCTTGGAAATAGAATTAACCTTCCAAAGTTAGTAAAAAAATAATTAATTTCTAAAATAAATAATGTAATTAGGATATATTCTCTAAATAACTTATTCTGGAAAATAAATATTGAAATTACCTAATTTACTGTAACTTAGTCAAATTATTGTAAACAAATTTTACAACACATAAAAATTAAACTTTCTTAATTATATCTTCAAATTAATGTTTTTTACTTTTTATCACAGCATTCTCCTTGCCAAATGAAGAAATCAAACAAAAAAAAATCATGAAATAAGAATATAAGACATTCATTTGACTATTGACTATTTTCTTGATACTTTCATTAGTATCTATTCATTTATAGTTATTCATGAGGCCCCTAATTACTAATGCTCTACTTTGGTAATGGGGGTCCTTGAGTAACTGCAAATCAACCTGTGCGTGGGATAAAGTATTTTTCTCTGGAAAATGTTCTGGTTAGAATATGAATTAAAATTGGATTTTGGTATAGTTATCTAAATCTACTTTTAAGGTGAGATTATATTTGGTGTGAACTTTACTGCCTTCCATTGATGGTGTGTTTTTGAGATATTACTTTCACTTGATTATCAATGTTAGTGACTTATCAAAATTTCAAGAATTAGTATAATGTTATGAATTGCTTGAATAGATGGTTAAAAAAATTTTATATGATCTGCATAAGCATCGTACGGTTGTTCAACTGTACTGCTATTTGCTGCCTCCTTCCACTTTTATATTGTACTTGTATTTGATGGACACTTGGATGTATTTGTTAGGGTTACTTGGATGAAGATACGAGGGGAGGAGGAAGTGACACAAAAGATGTATAAAATCATAACTCTCATATGTAATTTTATATTTTTGTTTCCCCTCCTTATTTTCTGTCCAAGTAAATAGACCCTTATGCCTTGTTTATCCTGGAGGAAGAATTCATTTCCATGGACAGCTCAATTTTTAAGGTGGAAATGGATTCCTTCCTCCATTTACCCACATTGAAAACTCGGAGGAAGGAAGTAAGATTGGTTCTTGCAGAATCCTTTTTCTCCCATCCCAAGTTCAGATGGAAGTTAAGGGATTCTATGGAAGAGATCACAAAAATATCTTCTTTGCCTTGAACACAGTGCAGCAAGGTCGGGATCTGTGCAGTGAGATGCTTCGAGGTTGAGGCTGTGATGTGGCAACAAAGAGGCTACGATGAGAGGTGGAGGTTCTGCACTGAGATTGGCAGCAGTGTAGTGAAGCCAAGCTATGCTACAAGATCAATCGCACTGTGCAGGAGGCACTGTGGTGTGGCGCAACAGAGACAGTTGGTGTGGGCAGAGACAAGCACAAGATCTCTGCACTACAGCGAGCACAAGATCAGGATGATGATCACTCTTCTCCACGGTGATAACAAGCATAAGGTCATAGATCAGGCACACTTAGTGGAAGAAATAGGAAGGGAGGAGGTGGAAGTTGGACTGCCAGACCAGCAGCCAGAGTTTTCTGTTCGATGAACACGTCGCCATCAGAACAAAATGGGAGGTGGTCGCTTAGTGGATGCACCAAGATGGATGAACTCCCTAATCTCAGAAGTAATTTAGTCATTTGAATCTCTTTTTGATCTTTTGTTTCCTTTAAGGCAAATTAGGGTGATCCAATTTTTATTACCTCCCTTTCTTTTCTTTTATCTCTTGAAATTGCTTCCTTTTCTTTTACACCTTTGAATTTTTAGTGTTTCCTCATTGTCTTTTCCCAATTATTTTTGCCTCCTGATATTTCATTAAATTATCATGACCATCGAATATGCAAATTTTGTTTAAAATCTCAATTAATAGCTTGCTGTGTTGTAATTTGTAAAGATCAGTGCTTGAAAGAATTCTAAGACTATTATAGGTATTTGAAAATTTAATTGAGCAATGGACTTGATACATGTGACCAATAAGTCTCATCTCACAAACTTCTCTCTAGTTTCATCTCCTATTTTCCTTCTATTTTTGGTTGGATGGACCTGTTAATTTCAAATGCATTGACTCTTTACACTTCTTTCTCCTTGCAGCTAGAAGAAGATGCTTCTATCGCCTGAGCTACCATTCTGGTGACTCTACAGGCTGTAGTCATCTTTCAGTAATCAACTAGTCTCCCACATGTTTGGTGCTTAATGTTTTTTTTAAGTGAACTCTGTAGTGAGTGACCTTAGGAAATGATAGTTTGGGAGTTTACTAGTGTGATTACTCTGCCGAGTAGAACTCTTTACTAGTTTATGCTTGGAAACATTATCATAGTTTATGCAGCTCTGTTAATATTTGTCATGCATAATGTCGAAGCTGCTTTTCTATATGCAGGGTTAGTAAATCTGTGGTCCATCAAGGGCATGATATGTTGTATTTGAACACTATTCATGACCCCCGTGGGCTTATTCTTTTCTTATTATTGTTTACCTTGTAACCCATATTGCTTTACGCATGCGTATTTTACAGTTTTGTAACTGGCTTAGATGTGTTAGGCAGCGTCTTTGCCAAAATATGGTCATTATTTGTTTTTGTAATACTCTCCTGAATGTCAATCGTATCAATTAAATGTTTTTTTCCCTCATTGAAACGGTACTCTAGCAATTCTGGAATAGTAGAGGTATTTTTTTTTAAATAGATATTGATTGAATTAGGCAAATGGTACATTATTCTGTTGCATTATGTCTGATGGTTAGCTACGCGGCAATCTTCCTTGGCCTTCTACTTTGTGACTGCATGTGTGCATAATCGGTGGCACGGTCAATCGGTCTAAGGGCATCTGCAATGGGAGCTCTAGAAGTGGCATGTGGGATGGAGCTACCTCCCAATAGCAAGCTTGGTCGGTCTCAAACAATAAAGGCATCTGCCGTGGGAGTTCTGGACTTGACAAGTGGGAGGGAGCTCCCTCCCAAATAAGGGAGCTCCTTCCCTTAATTGAAGAAGTGAATCCGTTAATTGAAGAAGTCAATCAGTGTTTACTGAGTCTCTTCAATTTTTTTTTAATTAAAATATTTTTTTAATATTTGTAAAATATAGATTTAATTATATAAAAAAATTTATAATTTAAAATTTATGGATTTACATTTTATAAATATGAAGGGGAAATGAGAAATATATAATGAAAAGTGTGGGATTAGAGATTTTTTAAAAGTAGAGAGGTATATGAAGATTTTTATTCTTATGTAACGTTGATGGGATACTGAAGAAGTTCTTGACGAGTGTTCATGACGGTGGTGGATGTTCTGAGAGGGAAAATGTGACACTGGTTCGCAGATGTTCTGAGAGGGAAAATGTGACACATACTGGTTCGCATCATCGTTATTTACTTCATATGTGTGTTTATTTTATTGCTACACATAAAATTGCAGGTGCAATTAAAGAATTTGTGTGTCATCTCTCTCTGGAAAACTAATAAATAGGTTGATTTTCATATGGTTCGGTACCCGGTAACCTAGCCACCCGTCCATCGCTGGCTGTCTCCGGCCATCTACTTCAATCCAAACTATAACCTAAATAGAAAGATGAACCTGTCGATGGATCACAAGCAATTGAGGTTATAATCCGGCCGCAATTGTTCACATTATCAATGCATGTGAATCAATATAAACCGACCAATATGCCTTGGAACTCCCAATGTAGGACTAAAGTCTCATTCACAATGGAGCATCTTTTCTCTTTCCTTTCCACCTCTTTTCCATTCACATATATTTAACAATCCCTCATGTGAATGAAAATAGGATATGTGATAACATTCAACAATTAAGTCAAGCATGGGATAAGTAGGTTTTACCCTTTGAATCTTCCATTGTGAAGATCTGTTTGTTTACTGGCTGATAGTAGATGTGATGACCTTGAACTGTTCTGTCGTCCGTATAAGCATTGACATATCTCACACAAAACTTTCCCTGATAAAACTCAGTTCTCATGAGTGTGCTCGTTCTTGGCCATGAACATACTTGATTTTGTGAGAATTTTTAAGAATTATGCCTCTAATTCTATTCGAAGAGGCTCCACTTCTTTCTCACATAGGTGATTTCTTAAAAATGTTCCATATTACTCTACTAGATTATTAAAAGTTGTGTGTTTAATATTCATCCTTCACTAATCCATTGGGTCATTCCCCCACACTGTGTCATTTTATCAGTACAATTAGATTGTCCCATTGAACATAGTTCTTGAGATCTCCAATTTGAATAGGTTGCGTTTCCTTTGCACCAACATTTTCCATCGGCATCAAGCTCATCACTCGCAATGAGATTGCAACTAAGTCTCAATTTAACCCCTTGGTTAATGGATCTGCTAGATTATCCTTTGACTTTACATAGTCAACAGTGATAACTCCAGTTGAGAGTAGTCGTCTAATGATATTATGTCTATGACGTATATATCTAGACATGTCATTATACAGATGACTCTATGTTTGGTCAATTACTAATTGACTATCGCAATGTCTGTAAATTGCAAGCATCGATTTTGGCTATCTTGGAACATCTTCTAAGATTCTCGTAGTCAGTTAACCACTTCGCCACATTTGTTATGAGCTACAAACTCAGATTCCATTGTGTATCTGGTTATTACTGTTTACTTAGAAGATTTTCAGGAAATGATTGCTCCTCCCAGAGTGATTACATGTTTACTCGTAGATTTAGAATCTTTTATGTCAGATATCCAACTCACATCGTTATATCCTTCGACCACAGCAGGATACCTCATATAGTGCAGTCCATATTCACAAGTATACATCAAGTATCTCAGTACTCTTATTATCCCTTTTCAGTACTCAACACCAGATTAGTCATGTATCTACTCAGTTCACTTACTGTGTAAGCCAAGTCTGGTCTTGTACAACTCATCAGGTACATTAGACTTCCAATCACTCGAGAGTACTCTATCTAAGTGTTACTTTCACCTCAATTTTCTGATAGATGTTGACTCGTATCTATCAACATTCATGCCAATGCAGTATCACCCTTGGTGAATTTTTCAAGAATATTGTCCATGTAATGGGATTTACTAAGAACAATTCCTTCTGTTGTTCTAAGAATTTTGATTCCTAGAATCACATCTGCCCATGTCTTTCATGTCACATCTTGAGTTCAACATATCTTTAGTGGATTTGATTATCTTATCATTACTCTCAATGATAAGTATGTCATCAATATATAAGCACAAGATGACGTAGTCATTATCTGTGGCTTTTGTATAGACACATTTATCACACTCATTGATTTTGAATCTACATTCCTTCATGACATTGTCAAATTTCTCATGTCACTACTTTGATGCCACTACTAGAAAACTAAGCTTTTGAGACAAACATTTTAAGATAGTGACAAAATTTGTCTCAAATACTAAGTAATTAAGACGGTAATAATATATGTCTCAAAATTTTACATGGAGACATTAAATTTAAGACAGAATTTAAGATTTTGTCTCAAATTCAACTAAATAAGACACCTAATAAAGAGAGTTAAAAATATAATTATATAAGACATTCAAATAAGACGGTAAAAAAACTATTTGTCTCAAATTATTTTGATCATAATTCGTCAGAACGGTCACTGTAACCGTTGCAGACTCTACCGTTACAGGTCCAATATCATTTCAAGGAATGGTCACAGTGTGAATATATATATACACATTATATAATTATTATACAATAATAACATAGAAACATACATTTACAAATATTGTAACTTATAATGAAAATTTTTAATTTATAATTTGTGTTTAGACTATTGATAATTAAGAATTATGAAAATAAAACATATTAAATATTTAATAATGTACTAATCTTCTGAGGATATGCCTAAAACACTAAATAACAAAATAATAAAAATAAATAATAAATTTATTATATATATATATATAGGATGATATTAATTAAAAATAATTAAACTTTAATCTAATTAAATTTATTTAGGAAAATAATAATATAATTAATAGTTAATAAGAAAATAAATTTATATGATTATATAGAATTTTTTAGATTTTTAAAAATTTAAAATGGATTTTTATTATATTTTATTATATTATATTTTTAAATGATTTTATTTTTTTTCTAAAATTTATTTACCAAAACTTTGCACGTTTTAATCAAACTTCTTTTCATCTTCTCACGCAGCCCTAACTCTGCGGCTCTTATCGTCGCCATCGCGATTGGAAGAACTTCCGCCGGCACCTTCACTGCTGCTTCTGACGCTTTTGTCGCCGCTACCGTAGCTTCCCCCACCACCGCGTCAGCTGCTGCCACTGCTGCCGTTTCCGCCACCACCGCATCAGCTGTTGTCGCCGCCGTGGTTTCCGCCGCCACCTTCTTCTTCTTTTTCTTCTTCTCGACCTGCTGTGCCTGCCCTGTGATTTGCCTGATCAAGCACACTGGTAAACCAATTTACATCTATATCTCTTATTGACTTCGATTTGATTTTCTTTTCATTGACTCGAGTTTACAATTTCATTTGTTCATAAGGTTTTAACTGAAATAATCGTGCTCAAAAGAAATTTGTTTGAACTGCTAAATTGATATATAGGTCTTTGATTGAGATTGTTTTGATTGACTCTCAAACAAGGCACATTCTCACACATGGCCCTCTGTCTTCTATCAAAGTTGAAGTTCTTGTACTTTATGGTGATTTTGGTGTTGATGGACAAGAAGAATGGATAGAAAAGGAATTCAATGAAAGCATAGTACATGAAAGAGAGGGCAAAAGACCTTTGCTCTCTGGTGAGCTGATGGTTACACTCAACAAAGGGCTTGGCCATCTTGGAGATGCTAACTTTACTGATAACTCCAGTTGGACTAGAAGTTGAAGGTTCAGGCTTGGTGCAAGGGTTTGCCAAAGCAGATTCAGGCAGAGAATTCAGGAAGCAGTAAGTGGATCTTTTTTGGTGAAGAATGTGAGTTCAGCTTAACTTTTAATGTTATATTTCCAGTAAATAAGTTATCTGTTTGTTGGCAATCATGATTTATAGCTCCCATTATCATGAATTTTTTTAGGTCTAACATTATTATGAATATTTGAATAATCCGTTGCTTGAATATGGGAATTTGACACTGGAAATACAGTAGAACTAGTGCAACATCAAAGGCTCGAAGTTCTTGTAGTCAAGAAAGAATTGATCTAGGACAACAACAATGCACTCATTGGAAAATGACTTTGCTTCCAACCTATGATGCAAATGGTTAAGAAAATATTGGCATTCGTTTGCACATATGTGTACTGCAAACTTTGCTTTGGCCATTATATTTAATTCTGAAACTCAATTTTTAGTGTCTTTGCTGCTGTTTCTTTGCAGCATAAGTCAGCATTTCTTTTCTGTTTCAGTTTGTTCATTTTCATCAGTATTGACAGTCTTAGGCTTGTTTTACTTTCAGTGTACAAGAAACACCATCCTCCATCATTGGAAGATGATGTATGGCGATTAGAAAAGATAGGCAAAGACGGTGTCTTTCATAAAAGACTCGCAGAATACAGAATAGTAACTGTTCAAGACTTCCTAAAGAATTTTGTAATGGATCCAGATAAGCTGCGCCAGGTGGGTTTCTTAGTTACACAGACATTGCAATGCGCTCGGCATTGATATTCTCTTTTTTACCTGTAGATGCTTGGCACTGGAATGTCAAATAAGATGTGGGACGCAACAGTTGAGCATGCAAAGAAATGCATTATACCACACGAGAAGCTATACTCATATAACTGCAGCCAAAGTCTTGTACTTGTGTTTAATGCCATAAACGAGCTGCTTGGAGCGATAATTCAAGATAAACTTTACCGTCTAGATGAGCTTCCTCCAACAGAAAAGGTTTGTGTTCCAAAATTTGTGTAGCTCAAATCAAGTTTGTAAAATTAGTACGGCTGGTGATGTCAAACTATAAACATGTGTAGCATGATGTTGCTTTTCCAAACTCATATTAGATTGTTCTTGCAGGTATTGATCCACAAACTTAAACAGGATGCTTATGCATCGCAAGATCGCATCATAGAGATCATTCAACCACTGGCCAGCAACTTTCAAAGGCTGATTTCATCTGATTCTTTGACTCTCCGAGCTGTAAGCTGCTTTGACGAGCACATCCCTTGCACTTCCCTTGGAAAGCACGGTAACTCAATCAGTCTCTCAGAGTTTTGTTTCCAAACTGTTATTGTATAGTTCGTTTACACAATTACATTTGATAGATGATCGGATACTAAACACGAGTCCTCTGGGCCTACCAAATCTGAAAGGAGATAGCACCATGCATGAACTTTATCAGACCATAAACACATTCTCTGGGACTGGACCTGGTCAGGTGCAAGGATCCAGTTCCTTCCAGTTAGACAGTAACCCGAGGTGCTACCGCGATACGCCATTGATCAATTATGAAACTGGAAGCTTTGCAGAGCCTGTAATACCAGAAGTCGACATGTTACGCTCATCTCAGTTCCCTATGCTCTGGGACCAACCTAGTGACTTGGTTCGTGTACCAGACACCAGAAAACACAAGATCTGCGCCTCACATGCCCCTCGCTTTGGCGCTCACATTTTTTCCAGTAAGTGGGTTAAGTTGAAAGCAGTATCAAGGTTGATGGCCATTGCAAAACGCTCGTCCAGAAGAGCAGCTTCCATGAAGTCTGCTTATTCGTCGAGTATGTACGACGATACATATGGAGAACTGGCAGTGCTGTTGAGAGGCAACACTGCATGAAGTGTTTTGAACAAGTCTTGTACTCTTTGTTGTAAGCTACATAATGCCAAATTTCCTATTCTGAATAGAAGTCTTATGTTGTAAGACATAAAAGGGTTAAAGCTCGCCCTTGTATAGATCCGAAAAGGCTACTCCGCAATAATGTCGCACTCAATTTATGAATTTCTAGTTCAGTTCCCCCGAAATCATCTTATTTGGGCTCGACCCGCGTATGCATGTAGATTCCCTTAAGATTTTTAAAAAAAAATAAGAAAGATTTCATATATAAGACCTTCCAACTCTTTTGATTTATTAATGTGGGACTAAACATACACAGTTAAAATCAAAAGAAATTATTTAAGTTTTTAAACAAAAATCAACAACTTATACTCGTTCGACTTACTCCACCTTGAATTCCAAACTTGTTAACAGGATTCTTTCCCTACTCTACTACTGCTACTCATTCTCGCAGGGATTGTTGAATCTGGGAAGAAGTCTATAGGCAGAGGGGTAAACAATTAGTTAATAACCGAACTATTATTAAATAAAGTAGAACAAACTAAAACTATGGCTGTAAACAAGCCGAGTCGAGCTCAGCTTTGGGGTGTTCAAACTTATTTGAAAAGGTAATCGAGCCGAGCCGAGTTTAAAATGAATCAAGTCTTTGAAATGGTTGTTCAAACTTGGCTTTGTTTATTTTTTTTATGAGTTTAAGTTTGTTTGAAACTTGGCTTGAGCTTGGTTGGTTTAGATATTATCGAGCTCTTAATTCAAGCTTGACTTGAGCTTGGTATGAGCTTAGTTCGTTTAGATGTTATCGAGTTTTCAATTTAAACTTGTTTGATTGTTTGAGACTTTTGTTTATTTGATTGGTTATC
>JBAMIB010000044.1:7048864-7063589 GCA_037177415.1 Kaempferia rotunda | reverse complement strand
TAACAAGCCGAACACATATGTGTTCAAACTTGTTTGTTTAATTTAACGAGTTATTCAAGCTTGTTTGTTTAATTGATATTGTGTATATTGAATCAAAATAAATAAGCTTTTACCAAGTCGAACATTAAACTTTTCACAGACGTTTGGTTCATTTATAATCCTAACTAAAACAAACTGAATTAATAAAATATTAATTAATGTACTAAAAAATTAAAATAATTAATCTTTTATTATTAGTGGATTGCTGTCGACATTAAATCCTCAATCTCAAAAGTCATCTGTCTCCGTGTCCCATTCGTCATTCCAGCCCACCACCGGCGGCCGAAGGCCCGATAAGAACTATACCCTGAGGGGAATGTGGACCTAGAGGGATTACCGTCGGAGTGATTGACACCTAAATCCGGCCGGATATGAGTAAGTTTTCCTCCGTCGTCGATCTGAACTCCTACTCAGATCCGGCCGGATTTAGGTGTCGATCACGCCGGTGGTGATCCCTCCGGATTCACCTTTCTCTCAGAGTATGGTTTTCGACGGGCCGGGGGCCACCAGTGGTAGGCTGGATGAAGAGTACAACATGAGGACAAGTAAATTTTTTTTTTTGAGACAGATGATTTGATTTCCTTGGTGTCTTGCTATTTTAAATTTTAAATTCAAAACTAAACCAAACTAATCAAATTAATCATTATCAATATATTTTTTTAAAAAAATTAATTGCTTAGCCCTATTCGTTATCTATAAAACGGGCACCCCTTCATAGATTCGGGTTCGAATCCGATTTACTTAGACTCCGTTTCTGAAAACTGCGGCAGGACGCTTCGGCCCATGGATTTGACGGCGTCGGCCATCAGATTCAACACGTTCTCCGCTCGTTTGATCAACAAAACAAGCAATGGAAGAGAAGACAAAGATACCTTCGATTTCCACGAATACGTGTGCTCGTTCTCTTCTTCCACATTAAAATCTGCCATCTTCTTCTTCTTCTTCTCCTTCCAGTTTTAGCGTCGGGAACGATTTCATTGCCGACGTGATCAGGGAGGATTTTGGAAAGAAATTGCTCACTGTTCACGGGGGTGCATTGGTAATATGGGAAGAAAGAGAGGGTCCATCTGCAAAAGGGACAGTGGCGCGTTTAAGCGAAGGCGCGGCGGCGGCAGCGGATCGGAAGACGAAGAGTACGTCTTCGGGGAAGAGGAGGAGGAGGAGGAAGTGGAGGAGAGCTTGGACTACTCGCTCGCCGGAGATGCAACCGAGGAGGAGTTTGAGTACGGGGAGTCCAGCTGTGACTCTGAGGAGAAGCCGGACTTCGATTACGACGAGGAGGAGGAGGAGGATCGGAAGGAGTCTGACGATGAGGAGGTGGTGGCTTTGGAGGAGGTCGATGCGAGCAGTGTGATGGCGCGTATCGGGAGGGCGAAGCGGTCTAGGGATTCGGCCCAGGTGGATGCCGAGGAGGAGTTGGATGAGGGTTTGGTTAGATCTCGCCGGCGGAACGCTGCGGTTTTGGATTATGCCGAGGACGAGGAGGAGGACGATGACCACGATGAAGATTTCCTGCCGGATGACGGCGAGGATGACGACGTTGATGACGAAGATATCGAGCCTTTCCAAAAGAGGCGGAAATTGAAGAAGAAACTGCAAGGAGGAGGACCAGATGACTACGAGCCATTCTCCGATTCCGATGAGGATTTTACTGTAACACTGAAGAAGAGAAGGAACAAGATTAAGAATGCGGAGTGCAGGAAGAGATTGCTGGTTGTATCAGACTCAGATTCTGATTCCTTAATATCTGAAGGACAGTTGAAGAACAAGGACATTTGTAGGGAGAATGCAGGTGAAGAATTCGGAAAGCAGAGTTGTGGGATCTGCTTGTCAGAGGATCAGAAGAGGACGATTCAGGGGAAATTGGATTGCTGTGCTCATTTCTTCTGCTCTGCATGCATAATGGAGTGGTCAAAAGTGGAGACTCGTTGCCCAGTTTGCAAGCGTAGGTTTTCGACCATCACCAAGACCTCGAAGTTGGATCCTATGTTCGGCTTGTGAACAAGGTTGTGAGTGTTCAAACACGAGATCAGGTATCCTCTTATTATGAATTTACCAACAAATTGAAAATTTTATAATTGATAACTTTCACTTCAAGCGCCCCTACCATGATGAGATGAAGGGAGGTAAAATTTTTATCTTCTAGCTCTTAAAAGGGGGCATGATGATCACACAAGATTCTAGAAACTTTTCTTTATTGTAAGTTTTTAACCCTCCATTCTTCATTTTTACTAATTATATCGCCCTAAATATCTCTATTATTCATGAATAGCAGAATAATGCCATAGCTGTCTATTGTAGCTGACTGTGTAGGAACTAATATATCTGATCCCAAATCTAGTTTTTTGGGGTTTAGGGTCAGGTTTTGGGTATTCAATTTTTGTATTTCAGGTTTGGGTTGGATATTCAGGTTTTCATATAAAGCCCCAAAAAAAAACCATATTGAGTCGCCATTATATATGATATATTAATTAAATTATATCTCATATAATTATTTAATAGTATATATTTTTATATATTATAAGTTGTCAGGATGACTTTGTTGGGTTGTAAGGTTGCTAACACAGTCCCACGTTGAAAAACATATTGGAAAGATAATGTGTTTATAAGAGAAAGATATCTATATTGGTATGAGGTCTTTTGAGTAGAGTTTAAGAGCAAAATTATAAGGGCTTAGGCTCAAATGAATCATATCATGTTATTGTGGAGATATCTAAATTTCTTTTGAATCCAACAATTGCTATCAGAGCCCGGACTGCCAAAAGAACTAACCACCGGTTGTACATAAGAGTAATGATACAATCAAATCATATGGATAGAATATTGATCTCGAACAAAGGAAGTGAGGACTCTAATATCTGAATCAAGAGGATTAGACACAAGACAGGAAGTCCTAGTAGGTCGGTTGGACCGAGAGGGTGGGTCGAGAATCGGATGTCAAATGGAAATGCAAGGTTGCAAACATAGTTCCACATTGAAAAACACATGGGACAATATCAATGTTATCGAGGATTAACTTTTACAATTAAGGTGAAGGCCCATGAAGGCCCGTGACACATTTTGATAAAAGACTTATTTGTGCATGAAATATTTACATAAATGTTATCGAGGATTAACTTTTACAATGAATTAATAAAATCTACCACAAATGTGTAAATTAATCTTATACACTTAGAATATTCAATTTTAGTTATTTCAATTCCCTTCCTTCTATTATACCCACGACGCGATTAGATTCTTCAAATCATACGGAGTCTTGACAAAGAACAGTGTGGCCAATCCAACATTTTCCTCGCAATTATGCTCTGCTCCGCTTTCTCTTCTTCTGTCGGCATGTGATTGGCCATTTAGTGGTCCACTACAGAGAAGTCGCTTTTAGACCACAATAACGGCGTTAGTGCGTCACACGCGTCCTCGTCGCGATCGCAGTTCACAGATCAGGCGACAAATGTCGTCAACACGCTCACTTGACATTGACGTCCAATTTTTTCCAAACCCATCTGTGACTTACCTAGGTCTGATTCGGTACAGTATAAAGAAAATTTTGAACTAATCAAACCAACCAAACTTTTCAATAAAAACTAAACAAACTCCTCCGATAAAATATCGATTAATTCAGTTTTCGACCAAATTAATCAAATTAATTCGGATAATTCAGCACCCACCACTATCCTATGGTGTTGAATCATCACCACATTGATTTTCAAAAGAAATTCATTAGTATTTTGGCATATACCAAAATACCGAAAAATATTAAATATCATACCGATACCGGAAATTTTGGTATAGTATAATATTGTATCAAAATTTTTAGTATACCAAAATTTTCAGTATGAACGGTATACATGGGTATGATATATGCGGTTTATTGAAATTTTCGGTATTTTCCCAACCGCTAGTTCTTTCTTTGAGAGTGATCGTATATACTAAGTTGCTAACCTAATTTATATTTATGGACTAGCTTCTTTACTCGCACTGCCCATAATATTGTGAACACTTTGATTATTTTGCATCATATTTGGGTTATGTGATGAGTTCACTTCTGAGTGACCTTCTAACTTAATGTCTGCATATCAAATTACTTGGATGGTAAAAATTACTCACATTACTTTGATGATCTAACCTCATGAAAAATAGGACTATAATTCATGTTAATACATTTAGATAAATTTGGATGTTGACTTTCTAGATGAAATGCAATTCTCGATCTTTTTAACCCAAACCCGGACAAATATTGAAGGTTTTGTCATCTTGGAACCTGTACAAGGAATTATTGGTAGTCTTTTCCCTATTGTAAATGGTGTTACAAAGATGTATTTGTTTTTTTAACTGTTTTGATTGCAATCGTAAATCTGTTTGTTGACATCAATATACATCTATTGCTAGCCAATCTCCAAAATTCCCTGTTTGTGCTCTTCATTTATATCCGTAGAGTGCTCCAAAACTATACTGATTTTCTTCATTGAAGTTCCTTAGATTTTCTCATCTATCTGCATATTCTCTTTTATATTAATTGTTGCTCAGTTGGGATTCTTTAAAACACACCTACAACTCGATGAAGCTTTAGTTTGACTTTTTATGACAAGCCTTTATCTGACTTAGTGATCATCTATTTATAGATTTACCAACCTTCAGAAGGAGAAATTAGGCAAATGCTGGATCCATATGGAAATATTGTATGCACGGAATGCCAACAAGCTGTAGACGATCACCTCATGTTGCTATGCGATATCTGTGATTCTTGTGCTCATACATATTGTGTTGGTCTCGGGAGGGAAGTACCAGAAGGCAATTGGTATTGTGGTTGCTGTAGGTCTACCACTATCATATCATCTTGTGTGCAAAATCAAGACCCTTTCTCCAGGGGAGTTCATAAAAGTGAATCCTTAACACATGGCTATGAAGCGGTAGAAGATGCTGCGCATATCCATTCCAATTCATATTCTCAACCATCCGAATCCTTTCCACGTCTGGTTGCATCACAAAGAATTGATCTGAATGCCCCTCCTACACTAGATGATGATTATGCAGCAATGTACCAGGTTACCGGTGTTGGCGGATCAACTTTATCTGGAAGACGTGCAATACATCAACGCATACGCATCTTGTTATTTAACAGTAGACCGCGGCAGATGATTCATCAAAATGATGCATCCAATGACAGTAGAAGGTAATGCTACACCACAAGAGGTTCAACAAAGTGAGGGAAGTTTGCATTCTTTGCACGCGGCATATTTTACAAAATAGAAGAAAATATCTTGAATGATTGGTTTCTTCTTGCAAAAAAAAAAAAAAAAAAAAACAAGATTCTTTTATGTACATCTGTCTAGGAACTGTTCTACTGGACATGTGGTTGAGTATAGAAATGAAAGAACAAAGACAAAGTAGACAAGATTGGTTGGTAGGGGAAAAAAATGGTAAGACAAATTTGTTGGCAAATGTTTCTCTTGCATTTATCAGTGAATCTATGACTTTCAGGGTTTCTGTGAGTATAATTTGCTAGGGTAGGCCATGCATTCTTTTGCATAATTTTGTTATGACAGATTCCATGTACTCACTCATCTCTTACCAAAATCATGACCTTGTTTTCTTTGATAGGTTTCGACTTTCTAGGTGGAAGAAAGACATCTTTCATTTATGTGTTATTTATGTTTACATTAAGAGCCACTTCACACTTCGATTGACAATCATTAATGTGACTATTTATGATATGTCAAAGAATCTGCGAACATGCTTCTTGTTAACACTAAATTGTTCCATTATCCTCTAATCTACACGATAAAAACATTTGTTAGAAGTGCCACATGTATTCTATAATAAAATGATAATTGATAAAAGGCCCACTTAAAATTATGGAATTCTTAAAAGGCGGACTTAATTTTCCTGTTTATTTTCTATATAATCTATACCCTCGGTTATTATAGTGTTGTGTTATAAAAATTGTCACTTTGGTGTTGAATTTTAAAAAATATCATTGTAGTATTGTATTTTACATATTGATAAAAATCAACATCATTTTAATGTTGCATAAATTTTAAAACTCAACTCTATTTTAAGTGTGATTGTGGTTTTAGAAAATCAGCCCTGGTTTTGAATTTCAAAAAACCACACCTCAGATGCTTTGATAAAAATAAAATTTGGTCCGATGTTAATGACAAAATAAAATGAGAAATAAATATGTTTTTTAGTAAATCTAGAAGTTAATGCGCTTTTTGAGAATTATATAAGTTTAAGTTGGTGTTTAGTTTGGGATGTACGAATGAGAATAGGAATAAATTTGATAGTAGATCAGAATGAGAATGAGTTTAACCTTTTTAATATTATTATTTAATTTATAAGTTCCGATAACGTTTGATATATTTTTTTTAATTATAATTATTTTTTAAAATTTTTCTCTCCTCTTTATTCTCTCTTAGTTATCTATTTGGATTTTTTTGGTTTTTCTATTTTTTCAGTTTTTTCATTTTTTTAAAGTTTAATTTGTTTTTTTATTGTTTTATTTTTTTTATGTCTGAAAAATTTATATAGTTAAATTTGTTTGTTTCAAAATATTTAATGAATTGTTGTAATAAAAAAAAACACAGTCAACCGCTAATGATTCTATAGGTGAATTTACAGTGACATTCCAAAGAACAAAGAAAGGGAAAAAATAAAAAATTACGTAAACGGAGAGAGATCCAACGATCAGGTCAGGTGCTTGTTTAAAGCTACTGGAACTATGACTGCTGTGGGGGACCAGACACAATACACCCCACCGCACCGTATCGCGTCCGTCCATTTACCTCCTTTACTTAAAACAGGATTCACGCCACTTTTCCAACAACTTATCTCCACGGCATCCATAAGAGGTGAGCCACGAAGCGGCGGGGGCCGCTCGTAGATCCTTCAAGCTTTGTCCTGTCTCGTGGAGAGGATCGTCTTGAAGAATCGAATGGAGGGATAAGCTTTGTCCGCATAGAAGTACAAATGGGAGTGGTCGTAGAGGAATAACCGACCGTTTGGAATTTGAAATGGATCTCCCTCTCCCCGAACCGAGCCGTTGCCCTATCGTTCCCCTTTTTCAATTCTATTTTGTCCTTTGATATTTTATTAACAGATCTACCAATTTAAACTTCAAAGCCCGACTTCTCTCTCTCTCTCCCTTGGAAACCTAAATCAGATCTATGAACAGGATTTAGATGCTCAGGTATCGGGGTTTCTGGCGATTCGGGTTTGTGTTGCTCAGTGCACCGGCCATGATTTGGAATCGAGATGCAAGATTTGTAAGTTTTGAGGAGGGCAACGATCTGTGATTTTTGGATAGGTATGTTGGTGCTGCTATCCCTGTCTAAGTTTTTTTTTAATAAAAAATTGGCGATTAGGGTTCTAAAGCCGACACGTAATGTGTCCGATCTGTTCTTTGAAGTTATCCAAATTAGGTTTAACTCGCCGTTATCTTATTATTTCATTTCTTGTTAAAAAAAGGAAAAAAAATCGGTTTTTCTGTTTCCTATTTGCAAATCATTCTTGGCGCATTGAAATGCTTCAGTCGGTGATTTTGAAGGTTTTTAAAGAAGTAAAGACGATAATGGGAGGGGAGAAGGGTGGTTCCAAAAGTAGTGGATTTTTTCACCTCTTTGATTGGAACCGGAAGTCTAGGAAGAAATTGTTCTCCATTTCACCTGGTAAGTCTAATTGCCCTGTAACTCGATCCTGTGTTTAAAAAAGAAACTCCTTTTTGATTGAAACTGTAATCTTTTGCCATGTTCTTTAGAGGGCACAAAGCAAGGGAAGAGAAGCACTGACAATTTGCCAGCAACGCAGCTCCGTCTGGTGAGTGTGATTTTTTCTTCTTTTTCTTCTTATTTTATAGCTTGCTTAAGTTGGATTACATTCATCAATGCCAATCTCTTATGTTATTGTCAGGTTGACGATGATGAAATGTTCGCCGTTCCAAGTATCAAAGGAAGTAGTGACTATAGTTGCGCTTCATCAGTGACTGATGATGATGGAAATGGAACAAGAGCCCCAGGTGTAGTGGCAAGACTCATGGGTCTGGATTCCATGCCAACATCTGGAGCTCCAGAGCCATACTCTACTCCTTTCTTTGATGCACGATCTTTTCGCTACAACCAGAACCAGAGAAGTCCTGACTTTTACACAAATGAAAATTTCAACTATGTTCCCCACAAAGCTGAAGGTTACTTCAGGAAGCCCATGGAATCCAGGTCTCAGAAGATGCCCAGCAGCCCTATAGAAAGGTTCCAAAGGGAAATATTGCCTCCAAGGTTGGGAAAGTCCCTTCCACTAAACCACCACAAGTTGTTATCGCCAAGCAAGAACATTGGCTTCACCTCAGCGAAGAATGCAACAGAAATTATGGAGGCAGCTGCAAAGATTATTGAACCAGGGCTGCAAATACATCCTAGTACAAAAGGGAAGATTGGTTCACCTTCAATTCCTATAAGAGTTCGCGAACCGAAGAATAGCATATCTACTGCAGAGAGGACAACGCGGCTGTTACAACTATCGAGAGGACAAGTTGAGTTGGATGATTCTCAATACTCTAGAGGACAATCCAGGAACTGGAATAGGGCTGAAGATATTGTTATTGTTAGGTCCTCTCCAGATCCTTATGAAATCAATGGAGCTGGAGCACGAGGTAAGGGTAAATCCATCTCTTTAGCTATCCAAGCTAAAGTTAATGTTCAGAAAAGGGAAGGGCTAGGTTCTTCAAGTAGGAGTGCAATTGTTCAGAAAGAGCATGATGATTACAAAGGAAATCAGCCATTCAGGACACAAGCAAACAACCAGAAAAATAAGTCACAACAAAAGCCCTCATCAGCCAGTGTTTCTGGTGTCCTTAGACAAAACAATCAGAAACAGAACTGTCAAGTAAGCAAAAGCAAATTGGGCTCGAAGCAATCAAATCAACAACACGGAAGGAAAATCCAATCTGCAGATCCTTCATCTGGAAAAAATAAGAATGCAAACAAGTTTTCAGGACCTTCAAGAAATAATTGCAGGAAAATCGCAGGCCTTGACATGGAAGGGTCATCTTCCAGTAACAAGGATTTCCCACAAAAGAAGAGGTTAATAGAAGGAGGCTTCAACAGTGAGAAGAATTTGCCTACTTACGGTGGGCTTATGAAGAGACATGAAACACAAGTTAAATCTGATATGGTAATAGATGAACACACAAAAAGATCTGAAGATAACAGAAATACCACTGACATTATATCTTTTACGTTCACATCCCCTTTGATAAAAACATTTGGTGCTTCTCAATCAGGCAGTTTGGCGGTTGATAAATGGGACAAAGAGAAATGTAGTTGTTTAGAGAATAATTTTTCAGATGTAAACAAGAGTCTGTCATCACCCGGATTGGATAGTTTAGGTGGTGATGCGTTGGGTCATCTTTTAGAACGGAAACTAAGAGAATTGACTTCTCCTACAGAGTTATCTTGTGACTTCACCAGAACGACGAAGTTTACAGCTTCTGCCCCTAATCCGCAGGCTCTGAACTCTTCTTGCTATGGTTTGAATGCTCCGACAGCACGACACAAGGATTTTCAACCTAGACAATTGAAAGATAGACCTGGAATTGTAGTTAACTCTGGTATTTCTTCAACAAATTATCAGGTGATTGGAATGAACAATAAGCTGTTGGTAAGTTATAAAAAAAATACCATACAAAATTGCTCATCTTATCTAATTCTTGTTAGTTAGATATAACACTGACATATTATTTTGGATATGACTTGTCTGATGATATGTTCACAAATAACTGTTGGGAATAGTTCTTATTGCATTTCCAATAATGGTCATTATGTTGCTTGCTCATGGGTCCTTTTAATGTATAATGCAATAGACGTATGGCCTTCTTTCACGGCACGCTTGTTAAGTCTGGCATCATGGGGAAGCAGATTCACATAGTTAAATCATTCATGTCGCATATCTGACACATCAACCTCCCGATAATGTTCTTAGGCAATGCGTTCACAAATCACAAGTAACACTGGGAGTAATTCTTATTTGTAGGATTTGTAAATCTCCATATAATTGGGATTAGGCACACTTATAGTTAATGACATCAATAGATTAAACATATTTAGGCATGCCAACTGAACACTTTCACAAATCACAAATAATTCTTGTTCATAGGATTTGTAATTCTCCATTTAGTTGGGCCTGGGTACACTTGTAGTAAATAACATCAATAGATTAAGCATATTTAGGCATGTCAATTGTCTATTATATATAAAAAAAATAGTGCTTGAAGTCATACTTAGAGGCAAATTGATGTCGCTAGATGATCATTAATTTTAAATATTACTTCCTTTTCGCAAGGAAACATAAATAATTGAGTGTGTTTTGGACAAAGCATAGTGCTTTCTCCACTATTCATTACAGTTCTCTTTGCAATTATGTATGTCAAATCCTATGATTTGATTTTTTTTTTTTTTTTTTTTTTTGATGTGTGTGCGCATATTTAAGCCCGAAAGAGTGGGTGACATTTTATAGAGTGGCAACTATGCTCTCATGTTCTCCACGTGTTCTGAGATCCCTACTAGTGTTACCCACGTTTACTGAAATAAATAGCTATGCTGCACAACTCTTCCGGACTAAACCGTCACATTTCCCATGTTCTTTGAAGAAAATGGCTACGTTATTCGCATCTTTTGTGAGCAATGATATAGATACAGAGCTGGCCCCAAGGCAGAAGTGGCATGGAGTTGGGGATGGTCCTGAAGCTAGGAGTGCAAAGTCGGGGATGACATGGAGTGGAGCAACTTGAAGTGGCAGGAACAACATGAGTCGAGGACGATCATGAGTCGGCCCCAACGTGGAGTCAGGGATGAATTGAAGCCACGGGTGTCGTGGACTTTTTGTTGACTTTGACCACCACTCACCACCTCGGAAAGGATCTTTGACCTCTTAACCATTTGATCTGTTAACCACATGATACCCTCTGATTACCTATTGTATAGGTAGTAGTTATGTATAAATACGAATAGAATTGTAATACTTTTTATCTTAATTTTTAAAAAATTGAATAATTTTTTTTAGAAAAAAAAGTCATTTGATCTTTTAGATGAATTACTCCATCCCATAGCTTTCGCAATCGACTGGTCGTCGTGGACCCGGATCAACTCGATAATTCGAACCCGAGTTAGCCTCTCCGAGACCAACGCCTATAAATATCCCTCCTTTGGTCTTCGAACCTCGAGATCGAGCAAGTAGCTTCGTCCAAGTCGTCCCGGACACACCATGGGCTCTGAGCTCATATATCGCGGCCACGACACCTCGGCGGCGGCGGAAGCCGGTGCGTACTCGCCCAAGCCTGAAAAGAGGCTCCTTTGGTTCTCCCGCCCTTTCCGCTACCTCCTCCTCGAGCAGCGCCTACTCTTTGTGTTCGTAGGCATGGCCCTAGCTACCGCCTTCTTCGTGCTCGCCCCCCGCTCCGATTTGCCCTCCTCCACCGGATCCTACCTCAGGGAGGACCCCACGTGGCTGCCTTCGGTGCAGCGGACGGCAATCGAGAGAGGGTCCTCCGTCGGTGAGGTTCCGCCGGGGCTGAAGCGGAAGGGGCTCCGGATCATGGTCACAGGCGGGGCCGGATTCGTCGGGAGTCATCTGGTGGACCGCTTGATTGAACGAGGGGACAGCGTCATCGTGGTGGACAACTTCTTCACCGGGCGGAAGGAGAACGTGGTTCGCCACTTTGGGAATCCCAGCTTCGAGCTCATCCGCCATGATGTCGTGGAGCCGCTCCTCCTGGAAGTCGACCAGATCTACCACCTCGCCTGCCCGGCCTCTCCCGTCCACTACAAGTTCAACCCTGTGAAGACGATCATATCCTTTTCTTCACTCCTCTGATTCAATTCCAACTAATTCCACTGCTAGTTTTCTTTCACGGATTTCGCAAACTTACTATTTTCCCCCTTTTTCAAAAACCTATCAGAGATTAAACGTTCTCAATTTCGTGAGCTTTCTCGGATCATCTTGTTTATTGTCTTTACTAAATCTTGGTTCTTTCCGGTTCAACTCCATGGTAGGTGTTCGGTGGTGTTCGATCATCTGCCTCTATTCATGGTTTCTCAATAAAGCCAGCAGTTAAATAAAGCTCGTTGGCTGCCTTAATTCATTCAGTTCTGGTTCTGCTGGTGTTGCACAAGACCAACGTGGTGGGGACTCTGAACATGCTGGGCCTTGCCAAGAGAGTCGGAGCCAGATTCCTCCTCACCAGCACGAGCGAGGTTTACGGTGATCCCTTGCAGCATCCACAAGTCGAGACCTACTGGGGAAATGTTAATCCCATTGGTACCTTGCCTCCTTCCCAATTCCAGCCATCTGTTTCATGCTTCTGTCATGTCTCCACTTGTCTGCCTTTGACATGTCTTCCATTTTGAAATAATGCATCCTAAATTGGCAGTTGCATCATTAGATTTCTTGTTGAAATGTTAAATTTCATTGGCATGGATCATTCTAACCATCGCTTTCATCTTTCATCATGTCTTCCACTAGGAACAATACCCGTCTCAATAGGCAACTTCATATTTAGAATTTCATTTTGCAAGTAGGGACCCTGGACCAATTCAATGATCTGATTTCACAATCACTTGTGTGATAAAAGAACAGGCGTAAGAAGCTGCTACGATGAGGGCAAGCGCACGGCGGAGACTCTAACCATGGATTACTATCGTGGGGCTCAAGTCGAGGTCGGTAACTTCGTTGGATTAGTTGTTTTTGATGCATTGTTGATGGGGTAGTGTCGTTGCAGGTGAGAATTGCTCGGATATTCAACACATACGGGCCTCGGATGTGCATAGATGACGGACGGGTCGTGAGCAATTTTGTTGCTCAGGTGCGGCACTACATAGCTTATTATTGTTTACTGAAACTACGTATCGACTATGTCATTGTAGTACATGAAACAATGTGATCTGAATCTTTATGTGATGTTTTAGGCCTTGAGGAAGGAGCCTCTGACTGTCTATGGTGATGGAAAACAAACCAGGAGCTTTCAGTATGTCTCTGATTTGGTAGGGCCTTCTTAACTAGAGCTGATTGTGATTTTTTGTCGGTTCGTTAAGTTTTCAGCTTTCGGTAGCTAGAAAAGATGAATGCTTTGACATTCTCTTGCAATTCAGGTGGAAGGCATCATTAGGCTGATGGACAGTGAGCACATTGGTCCGTTCAATTTAGGAAACCCTGGAGAATTCACCATGTTGGAGCTTGCCAAGGTCGTGCAGGATTCGATAGATCCCGATGCAAAGATAGAGTTCCAACCGAACACAGAAGATGATCCCCACAAGCGTAAACCCGACATCACAAGGGCCAAAGAGCTTCTCGGCTGGGAACCAAAGGTCTCACTCCACGAAGGCCTTCCTCTTATGGTCTCAGACTTCCGCAAGCGAATATTTGGCGATCACACTGAGTTCGATTCCATGGTCACCACTACTGCCTAAGAGACGCATTGCTTATGCTGCTGGTAGTCAAGATTTCAAATTTTTTTACACACCGAATTGAATTCCGTTTGGCTGCAAGAAGAGAAATGAGACAATTTGGAGTTCCGACTTCCGACGAACTCAAGAAAATCTCAGTACACCTTTCCAAATGGATCATACGATGACAATGTATGAATGTAAATTATTGCCGCGTTATTCTTATTGATACCCATCTATTCATACATCATCGACCTCACATCGCTGAGTGCTGCCGTGTCCGTCCCTTCCACCCACACAGGAACCTTCGCAGCAGCTGTGCCGCCGCAGCGGAAACCACGCTGCCACAGTCAGACCCCACATCTTTCATGTTCTCCACCCACTTGGGAGCCCGGGAGAAGCTCCGCCCGTCGAGCCACCTGACGATGTCGTCGAAGACGGCCTCCACGTTGTCGTCAGGCTCGCCGGCGGTAAGCTCATGCCACATCCCCTGGTAGAGCTTGATAGTCTTGTCGGCGCTTCCGGCGCACCGCCTGGCTCACCTCTATATATATATAAAAGAATGTTTGAAAATAATTTCATGCGCAAGATTAATATTGACTACCGTGGACAAATTGTTCTCAAGTTCCATGTGTTGGAAATAAAAACAGCAGCAACAATGCACCGAAGGAAACAGGTAATAGACAGATGAAATATAAGTAAGAAATTAGAAAGTGTTATCTGGTTGGTTGAAGCGTCGGACTGACGCTAACTGTCCTTAGAAAATTTAGTATCGCCCCACGGTGCAAGGGCTCGCTGGCAAAATCCTCCCAAGATCTGACAATCACTCGCAGTGTTAGTAGGTGCACTTCAAGATGAACACCGCCACAGACTCAATCTCAGATCGCCAAAAGCAAAGCCTCATGACACAAAAGAAATCGCAAGCGAGAAGGGCAAATTTTTCAGTTTCATCGAAATCAACATTCACAACCCTTTTATAGATCCGAATAGGCAAGGAAGCATTGCTTCGCATTAGAGCGTCGTAACTGCTTCCATTGAGTCGTCTCAACTGCTCTGCGTTGAGACGTTGCAACTGCATCACTGCGGGTGCCTCACGTGAGAAGCAACTGACACCTTGAGAGCCGAACTCTCGAGTGCCAACTCGGGAGCCAAACGTCCGAGTGCCAACTCAGGAACCGAACATCCGAGTGCCAACTCGGGGCAGACGACTCGAGTACACTACTCGGGAGCACACTTCCCGAGTGCCAACTCGGGGGTAG
>JBAMIB010000044.1:7010789-7021861 GCA_037177415.1 Kaempferia rotunda | reverse complement strand
CGAACCTCGTCAACACATCGCCGTGTTGTTTGGTTTGCTTTGTTCTTCTTTGTGTTAGTTTTGTTTATTTGTATTCCACTGTGCAAACTAACCTTGTAGGAAGACAAGCTCGTGTCTAGCCGTACGCGTAGGTCCCAACAATCAATACGTATGCGCAATGCCTAATTTTATATTAAATATGATGTTTTAATGTATAAATTGGAGACGCTCTCAGATTGCCACGAGTTTAACCAGTGAAAGCTTGTTTCAGTCTGAGACTCTGTTTGGCCATGGATCAATCAGAGAAAAAAAAATCTAAAACTATATTCCTAGAAAAGAGAATTGCCTTGGCTAATCGGTCCGGTCTCATAAAATTTTTTCATTTGAGAACAAATCAAACTATAGATATTTGAGAAACAACTAAAGGTCCTTACCGTGACATCTTAGCCCAGGAACATATGATATTTTAATTTAATATTTTTAGAATAACGTCCTATTAAAAAAAATTATCTATTAATTTATTAAAATTTTAACTTAATTTTTAAATATCTGAAAAAGTAAGAAGGTGTCTTAGCCAACTTATAAGTGAAAACACGCCATTTCAGCGATCGATTCGTTAAAACAAATAAGTGAAAATATATGTTTAATGTAAGATCTTATTGTAATTTTAAAATTCTCAGATATCTGATTTAAAACTTTAGGTTAGGACTTAGGAAACAGTTGTTTCATTTGATATAATTTTAGAACTTGCAAATGAAAATTACATATTCTTCGCGGTACTCATGCGGTTCCCGCCGCTGCGCCTCCGCGCCACCGCCACTCCGGCCATCCTTCGTGCAAACTCCCTCATCCACCGCTATGGTCGCCTCGGGCGCATCGAGGAGGCTGAGAAAGTTTTCCACGCTATGCCGGAGCGCGACGTTGTTTCCTTCAATTCCCTCATCGCTTCCTACTTCCTCAACCATCTGCCGCTCCTTGCACGCAACCTGTTCGACCGAATGCCCCTGCGGAACACCAGCTCGTACAACTCTATGCTCTCCGGTATTCTCCGTTCTCGCGGTTGCCTCCCGAAGGCTCGCGCCTTCTTCGACTCAATCCCCCACCCCAACGTTGTCTCGTGGACCATGATGATTCGCGGTTACATCCAGCACGGGAGGGTCGCTGAGGCGGAGGAGCTCTTTCTCCGCATGCCCGAACGCAGTGTCGTGTCTTGGACCGTCATGCTCGGCGGTCTCATTCAGGACGACCGTATCGACGACGCTAGGAGGCTGTTTGACCAGATGCCAGAGAAGGACGTCGTCGCCTGGACTGCAATGATATCAGGTTATTGCATGGTTGGTCGCACCACTGACGCCAGGGAGCTGTTCGACAACATGCCAAAGAGGAATGTCATATCCTGGACAGCCATGATCTCTGGGTATGCCCAGAACCTTCAGCTCGATCTCGCTCGGAAGCTGTTCGAAGTAATGCCTGAGAGGAACGACATCACTTGGACTGCAATAATCACTGGATATGCCCAGTCTAACCGTGTTAAAGAGGCTGCCACACTTTTTCAAATGATGCCGGAGAAATCAGTGGTCGCCTGCAATGCTATGATTCTTGGGTTTGGGCAGCATGGGATGGTGAAAGAAGCAAAAAAGGTTTTTGATGAGATGGTAGAGCGTGATGATGGGGCATGGAGTGCCATTGTCAAGATATTTGAACAAAATGGACTCCAAGTGGAAGCACTTGCCTACTTCCGTCGCATGCAAATGAAAGGGATTCGACCAAATTTTGCTTCGATTGTTAGTGTACTCGTTGTTTGTTCCAGCCTAGCAATTCTTAACCTGGGAAGGGAGGTTCATGCGATGTTAGTGAGGTCTCATTTTAGCGAAGATGTCTTCATTGTCTCGGCTTTACTAACCATGTATGTGAAATGCGGTGAGCTTGTCAAAGCCAAGATAGTATTTGATAACTTTGATAGAAAGGATGTTGTCATGTGGAATTCCATGATCACTGCATATGCCCAACATGGTCTAGGGGAGAAAGCTTTGAGTGTCTTTGATGATATGAGAGTTGTGGGCATGGTGCCAGATGAGATAACGTACATAGGGGTCCTGTTGGCTTGTAGTTATGCAGGAAAGGTTAAAGAAGGGCAAGAAATTTTTCAGTCCATGAGTTCTGACCATTTAGTGGAACTAAGAATTGAGCATTATTCATGCATGATTGATCTGCTTGGTCGATCAGGACGTGTCACTGAAGCAGTGAATCTGATCAAGGAGATGCCGATGGAAGCTGATGCTGTTATCTGGGGTGCTCTTTTAGGTGCATGTCGGACGCACAGGAATGCAGAAATTGCTGAGGTTGCTGCCAAGAAGCTTGTACATTTAGAGCCTTGTAATGCCGGTCACTATGTTTTGCTATCCAACATTTATGCTTCAAGTGGGAGATGGGAAGATGTTGCAGACTTAAGGAAGGTGATGAGCTCAAGGAATGTGAGCAAGCCCCCAGGTTGTAGCTGGATAGAGTTCAACAAGAAAATGCATATGTTCACTTCAGGTGATGTTTCAGCACATCCTGAGCATGCTGCTATAATGAACAAGTTGGAGCATTTAGACACAGAGATGAAAACGGCAGGGTACTCCCCAGATGGTGCTTTCGTCCTCCACGATGTTGACGAAGAGGAAAAAGCTCATAACTTAAGGTACCACAGTGAGAGGCTGGCAGTGGCATTTGGAATATTGAAGATTCCAGAAGGATTGCCAATCCGTGTTATGAAGAACCTCCGGGTATGTGGGGATTGCCATTCAGCAATCAAGTTGATAGCGAAAATCACAGGGCGCACAATCATTTTAAGAGATACCAACAGATTCCACCATTTCCAGGATGGATTTTGCTCTTGCAGGGATTATTGGTGAATTCCAGTCGCCTTGTGATCACTTCCCACAAGATACCAAGTACGGGTATCGTTTTTTGCCTACAGTCTTTCTTGTTATCCCTCATGTTTATTGCTGATCCTTGATTACAGTTGATAAAAATACTCTGTATATTATGATGTCTGTAATTGGTATTTGTGGTAGTAGATATAGCTGCTACATTAAACTAGGAAATATATTATCTTCCCGTTTCTTTCTTCTCAGGTTTCTGATGCGGTGAAGACAACTCATACGGGTTATCCTTCATTCTTCGGACACCTTAGACTGGTTTCTCTTGTACTATTTTTATTCAAGAATGAAGCTGCCGCTGGTGTTAAGTGAGAACATAACGAATGGAAACATGAAATGTTATGTAAAGCAGACAGTTTACAACTACAAAAACAACAAACAAAGCGTGAGTTTCTAGACTTCCAACAAAATAGAACTTCAAAATTCGATGCCTGATTATTGTCTTTCATCATATTTCTGGTTAATTATTATCATGAAAAAGAGGAAATGACTATTTATCACATCTGATTACGAGTGTGCCAAGAGGATTTATGTTTATACATGCCGGAATTATCCTTTTGGTCATGGCCTTGTATAGCAGCATGGGAGCTACACAAGCAAACAAACTTGGACTTCAGAGGAATCAGCAATCTAATGGGACCAACAAGAAGATGACTACCATCCTTGACTCACTTTAGGTTGTGGGTTTCATAGCCTCTTCAGAAACTATACCTGTACCTAGCAGAGAGTGTAACAAATGATTCAACGACTGTTATTGAAATGGACTAAGAAGCCTAACTCGTGAGGTTTGCTTACTGAATATTTGTGCAATCAGGATCCTGATAAACTTTTGTGCCCGAAGTATTTGAGGTTTGAGACTGTAAGTATACAACTGCAAATCTAACGAAAATAATTTGCCTCTTTGTTCTCCGAACTAATAGTCAGTTATCTATGCAAATACCTACTCTATAGTACATCTAAATTCTGATCACCCTAGGCTTCTTTAGTAATGGATTGGCTCCGACTAGAAAGAGATAAGAATTGGATCTCAAGCTGATACCATAGCAACTGTACAAGGATAGTAGTCTATGGTTTAAAAGCTGGAGCCATTCATTTCTGTTCATTTTGATCAAAATCCTCTGAATTAAATTTCCCACTTAGATTTATCTTGCTTGTTGCTTCCCCCAGTTTTTCTCTTGATTTGTTCCTCAGATTAAATTTGCTTGACTAATTCCATTAAACTCGTATATTAGTACTCTAATGATATTCTTCGAGTATTCTAACTTTTTTTTCTTACTTATTGCAGATGAGAACTGGATCAAATGGTGTTCAAGCATCAAAAGGAGTTAATAAAAATTGCCCTGGAAAAATTGGTCATGATGTCTTCAAGAATCTCATCTCCAAAGCAAGATGCCTCCCCGAAATATATTGATGTCAATGCTCAAAAATGAAACTTTTTTATTTTTTTTAATATCGTCAGTTTTGATAGGATAATTTTATTGAGAAATTGAATATGATTTAGATCAGCAAATTGAACGGAATATTATTGAAATATTAACCACGTTATTGTCTGATGAAACATTCAAAAGTGTAGCAGCGATCTGTAGCCAAAATATTGTTAAAACTGCAAACAAGGAAAGCTTATCTAAATAGTTTAAAATAATTATGGGGATACATTTAGTAAGGGCAAAAGTAAAAACAAAAACACCCTCTAATTTTTTTCGAAATCATGACATTCTATTTTGATTTTTTTTAAGCGAAAAAGAACGATTCACTCCACCATACAATTATCTAACCGCCGTCGAATACATTATTCTGGTTCATATTTTGTATCTAAATTATGAACTTATAAAATTGTAATTGTTATAATATGATTAGACGTACTTAGGTAATATTCATATTGTAATCAGTTTTTGTTTTATAGTTATTATAACACGCCTCCCATTCCAGATTTAGGTGGAAGATATAATAAAAATAGTACACCGAAGGTCAATTGAATGATTTTATATGGATTACTGGAAGGTGACCCTTCAAGAATCAAAATTGGATACCTGACTATGCCTTAACCATTTATATAAATAGTGAGTACTCATCCGTAATTTTTCTCCTCCGTAATTAATAGGAGCGCTGAGAGCGAACGAATAACCTCTAACCACAAGCATCAAAATTGGATGCACTTAATTAAAAAAAAAATAAGGTGCCCTTGATTTTTGTCCATTTAATAATTCTGATCCGGATCAAAATATTTTAAAATTAAAAAATACATGAAATTTGAATTTCATATATTTTTTTTTATGAATATGACTTTTTAAAAAAATATTTAATATAGTAATTAAAAAAAACCTTTAACCACAGTATTTTCTATTTTTTTAAATACAAAGGGTAAAATGGGGATTAAAACGTACTATAGCTTTTGCAAACTGTGGAGGTTATTATCGTCGAAGTAAAACCTCGATGGCTCGATAGTCGATATTGAGCACGGCGTCATCAGGCACCGCTTCGCCAGTAAACAATGCGTCGGTCCGATCGATGGGCTATCAATTTTAGGTTCGCTGGTCGGATTCTCTCCCTCAGTCTTCTGATCGAATCTGCTATAATCTCAGCTTGACGCCTGCTTTCCAGATGGCAGATTAAGATGGCTTCACAAGAAAATATCACTACTTTTGCTGATGGCTGCTAGCTTATAAACTATTCCATATTTTTGGATTATCGAGTATATTGGCATTTGGGGTATTTATATATTGTTAAGGTAGAGCCTGCCAAACTCGAAGGTTCACTGATACGACATTTCAAGAGAAATGGTATTGATTGGAAGCAAACTAAGTTTCTCGTTAGTAACTGCCAACTATTTACTTCATTTTATCACCTCAATCCAATTTCTATAGGTTAAGATAGAAGATTGCTCAGACAGTGGTAGTTCATCTGACCTTGAAATTGTGGATCAAAGAACAACTCAGGTCTCTTCCTCAGCTTCTAAATCGAGATGTGCACAGGATTCCATAGATGAGGTAATGTTTTTTTCTTTTCTTTCCAATGCTTCTTATCTTTAGTTCCTTGTATGCTGTGAGGAATTACATGCAATAATATGCTGTGAGGCTTCTCCATTTTGTGTCATTTGAGAACTTATGTTCCTGTATACCAAAGACATTTTCATTGTATGAGTAACAAAGGGCTATATGACAATTCCATGCATGCACCCCCCTACATCCCCTGTAAGCTCACTGAGGAATTCAACTTCTTGAAATTTATTTGGCATCAAATCAAGATGCAACCCCTTTAATAATTTGTTCTTTATTACTAATTGAAGATTCTAGGTTTCGCCTTTATCAACAAAAAAGCTTCAAGTATTGTAAAGCAAGCAGGAATCAGAAGCAGTTATGTTATTGGTGATTCTAATTGATGAAGTAATGGCTGTATTTGTTGGCATTCATTGATTTTATGTTCATCCTAGGCCATTAAGATATCACCGTATGGAGCCCTTTTTGCCACATTATGAAAAGACTATCACCATTATACATCTCTGTTTCTTTGATGCTGTAGTTTTCTAATTTCTGGGATTCTATGGTGATATAGAGGGCAACAAAAAGAATATGCTAGTAAGAGCACAACACCTGTGGGACGTACATATCACTTTCTTAGAATATGATGCCCTTTGGAGGCTTACAAGATTTAAACTGTTTTTTTTTTGTGAAACTAACTGCATTATAAATGTGAACTGTGTGTGATCCTTCATATGCACCAACTTTTGAGGTTGGCTTCATGGATCTTTTGAACCCTTGTGATTCCTAGTACATAATAGTTAAGATGGATATTCAATGTTCTATCGAGAAGATATATTCTTCTGAAAATTGACATATTGTTTTGATTGCAAGAAGTATTCAATCATGGTGCATATTTAGTGATACAATGGAACTTGGCAACCACTAATAGTTGAGACTTACATGAGTTGCAAACTTACAACAATAACCAAAACTCTAATTACCTGACGAGCTACCATGATGAATATGGTAGCACGGTAAACTATCTGCCAATGTTTGATTTTTCATATTAATTTCCAAATTTTAGGACTTGTCAGGTTGTGCGGATATAAATTTTTTTTTTGATTATATTTTTTTTAAAATTTTGTGTAGCAATATTAACATGTTCTTCTTGATATCTTTCTCCCAAGGTGTTCTTATGTGCTGGGTCTTTCAGTAGCAATCTTTTGTCTAGAACTAATGATCAGCATTTTCAATGTCTATTGTAGAAGAAATTACTACAAACATAGACATTTATCCGTAGTTTATCACTAACTTTTCATGTGTCTCTCTTCTTACCTAATTTTCTTTGTTTAATCTAGCAAAGCTTTCCAAGCTCATCTTCTAGTCAGTTGAAGTCTTACTTTGTCGGCATGGGGTTTGCACCAGCTCTAGTTGACAAAGTTTTCCAAGAAAATGGTGGGTTTATATTAATAGTTCTAAAAAAGAAGCATTTTCATGCTGTTTTCATCACTCATCTGTCATATTTATCAATTGTAATTTATATATGTTAGGCGAAGCTGATACAGAGTTGTTATTAGAGGTTCTTATCAAACTGTCGGTGAGTGGTCATTGCAAACTTACAATTCTCTACATTTTCTCATAGATAAGGCAAATATGTATATCAAAATGAAGCTTACAACAACAACAACAATCAAGTTTTCATCCTACTAAGTGGGGGTTGACTATATGGATCTTTCTATGCAACTTGATTGTTGACTATTTTCTCATCTATATTTAAATGAATTTTATGTTATTTTATCGTTACTAATCAAGTTTTCTTTGGCCTCTCTCTCTTTCTGGATCAATGTGTGTATTTGTCAGTATCTCATATCGCCTAATTGGATATTTTTTAGTCATCTCATGGTATAAAGCAACATCCAAGAAATAAACTAACTAAACCTAATACAAGTACTGAAATAAGCACTGATTTCCTTGGAAAAAAAAACTTAATAGGAAAGCACCAAAATGGAGATTATGTTGGATATTTATACAATTTAGAGAATCATCACTTGTTAGAGCATCCACATCATATTCCCTATCCAAAATTTTAAATTTAGGGTAGAAGAACTACTTTATTAAGTTTGGATATCTACTTTTCACTTCCAATACATCAGCTTCCCTATAATTTACCCTATTTTTTATTTATTTTTTCTCTCTCCCTATATAATATCTACTTTTCATTACCCAATCCATTCTCTTTATTTTTTCTCTCTCAAATTAAATGATATTTTAATATTTAGGGAATGGATTTCATTCCCTAAATTTAAAGAAGTACTATTTATGAAATCTAAATTTAGAGAATGGATAGGGTAGCTGACGTTAAAGTTTTTTTTTACCTAAAATGTAAAAATTAAGGTAAATTCTATGTTTAGGGAAGCTAATGTGGATGTGTTTATTTCTCTCATCAACTAATTTTTCAGCAATTATTTTAATGTTGAGATGAATGGGAATTTCTAAAAATGTATTTGACACTACAGAGTTCAAGCACTGAAGTATCCAATTGTTTGGATGACTTTTCAAGTTTTGTTAAGGAAGAGACTGATGTTGAGTGGGATGATGATATTGATACTAAGGTGATACTTCCGTTAACTTTTTTTTCCTTGAATGTATATGTTATCAAATTGAATGCATGTAGCTGTAGCTGTGGAGGTTGCCATCAGTGGAAATTTAGATTGATAAATGCTCCATGGAACTCTTTCCTCTCAAAAATATATTGATGTTACATGCATTCTTAATGTTCAATTTCACCTTTGAGGTTTATTCTTTGACTATTTAAAGTACATTCCTTCTCTGGTTCTATTTGCAGTGGGTCTAACGACAACATCCACTCTTGTACTGCATAAACCGATTCTTCTTTTGAAGTTGTTGGAAACCTTGCGATCCATTAGTTGCTTCTTGTTACATACACAGTGAAGTCGTAGCATAGTTTTCTATTACAGGTTTTTGCAAGAAATGCATGTTTTCATGATTTGATTTGAGGTATACAATTGATGAACCTCATGATGGCTAGGGATTATAATCTCAGGATCATATCAGAAGTTTACAGAAGGCACATACATATGGAAATAAAACCTTACCCAAATGAGATATAGATCTCTACCATATGTCAAACATACTTAACAACCTTACTCAAATGAGATATAGGTCTCTACTATTTGTCAAAACATATTTAAAATAGTGGCGGACTCATTTAGGCCTTACAAATTAACTTCGCTTTTCACAACCTCCAATGAGTGGCAAACTAGGGTGCTACATATCTCATCCATTTAGTTTTGGACCTCCTTGTCAATGCCTGAAGTCCTCCTAGTTGGTGGAGGTCAATTTCAGCTTCAGCATCACGCAACTTCACCATCACACTGACAGTCTTTTCTAATTGTCACCAAACCAAGTTTATCTTGTTTTAATGATATTCTCTTATTGGTCACAGGATTCCAGTTTGCCTTCTTTTCAAGATGGAGACAAGAGATCATACCTACTGATGATGAACTTTTCGGAACAAGAAGTGGATTTCGCAATTAACCAGCTTGGCATGGCATACTTTCCTCAATCAATGCATTTTGCTATTTGCCTTTTCAAATACTTAATACTTTTCCATGTGTTTGAATGCTTACTGTTTGCTACTTGATATTTTCATTTTCTTGTGTGTTCACATTCAGTTTTTCATTTTATCTTGGTTACTGGTTGCATCTTTTAATGAGTTGTTGACTCCTTCTTGTTAAAACAAGAAACATATGACGCAATGTTAATGAAAATTGCAAGCACATTTATATATAACTATGACTGAAGGTTCTGTTGGCTCTGATTTGAAACTGATTGTGAACAGAGGAATCAGTTTTTTTTTTGTTTCTTATGAATGTACATACAAAGATGTGTAGAAGATTAAAGATTTGTGTTAACCTTTTCTTTTGTAGTATTTTCATTTGTTTCCTTCAGTTTTTCATGAATTGGAAATGCAACATAAGAGAAATGAATTTAAAAGGGCTGATGCATGTGTGAACGTGTCTTTTTTGAGTGTTAAACCTTGGTTTTTAATGAGAAGATGATTATTTTTGTTGGTTATTTAAGGATTTGTATGCTATAATTTGATAAAATTCTTGTACCTGTCATGATATTAAAATGCTATTGTTGATATGCAAGTGAAGTGTATTTTCATGGTGCTTTAGGAGACATCAGTAGCGTACACATAATCATAGCAGATCATACTTGCAATGGTCTCGTGGATTGGCTTGGTTTATTTTCTGCTCACATATAATATACAGATAAATTTAGAACTACTTTAGCTAAACTTTATTATCATCCTACTATGTTTATTTTCCCATTGGATAAAATTCAAGTTCCCAATTGTAAGTCTTCTGTCAATTTATCAGACTGATATGAAGTGAAACAAATTTGTGTTTGCTAGTTCAATCTTCAATTTTCTTTACAATGCAAAATATGTCATCCTTTGTTCAATTTTATGCAGGTGAAGATGCTAACTTGCCAGAACTTGCTGATTTCATAGTTACTACTCAAACAGTGGATTCTTCAAGAGTTTCCATTAGATCTCTGCCGTATTTGAGGTAATGGGAAATCTGAATGTTACTGGAGAAAGAGATTTAGGTTTCAGCTTTATGTTTCCTTTTTCTTTTGAAATTTAGGTTTGATACCTAAACCTGCTAGGGATGTTCCATGTTCATATAATGTAGCAAGTTCATAATCTCCCTTTTAACTGGCACATATTCGGTTCATGCAAAGCTACAGAGTTTATGTTTGCATGTAATCGATACCATGCTCAGTTTTTCCATGAACTGGTAGAGTAGATTTCAGTTTTAGTTATTGAATTGTATTTGTGAATCAGGGTTAATGAAACCAGAGTCTAGTATTACTTGTTCTATAGTGGCCGAAACTCAAAGAAGTGCTTTGTAGGTTTCGGGTATCATCAAGTAAAGCTTGGTTTCAAGGTTACGAGCAAGAGTTCTTAGTAAGAATATTCCTAAAGCTTAAACGAAGGAGGTAAGAAGTTCTCACCTGCAGTAGGAGTAGTTTCGTATGTTTATCTTACGTTATTTTAAGCATGTTTTATATTTTAGAAAAGCATGATACAAGTTATTTAAGCATGTCTTAGTTTCAGTTAAGTTAAGCAAAGATAATCATGTTTATGCCATAGTTTATTTTATATGATGCTTGTTGA
>JBAMIB010000044.1:6917931-6930724 GCA_037177415.1 Kaempferia rotunda | reverse complement strand
TTGGGTTCAAGAGAGACAAAAAGCTAAAACTATGCACTACTCTAAAATAATTATGGAATATTCATCCTAATAAAGATTCTCTATGGATTAACAGGTCACACGATATTCCTAAGGAGCAATTAAAATTTGGGAGTGGGAGCCAAGACTCTCTTTTTCTAAAATAGGTTGCTGAAATTTCAAACCTCATGAGTTTTGGTGGGACAACAAAGTGCAATGGTTTGTCTACTTTCAAGTTGGAGTGTTGGTGTGAATCTAGTTACTACGAAGGTATATCACCTCCTCAGTACGAAGGACATTTGAAATTTTTTTTTACCTTCGAAATACTCATATATTATGTGGTTTGGAGATTGAAGTAAAGGGAAGGTTATTAACAAAAGACCGAACTCCGTACTTGCAAATTGATAGTAATTATAATGTCTAGCGTGTTAGCGTGTTCATAGTAATTAATACCTGCACAGATAAATTGTAATATGGCAAACTTTTGTAACAACTAATTCCTACACAAGGCACCAATCTTACAATTGTTGAATCAATACTCTTTCAGTCTCTTCTCTCACCAGTGTTACTTTTCTTCCTTTAATCAATCAAACATTTCGATTTCTTAAAACACGAGTTTGTTTCATTCATAAAAAACAAAGAGTTAGTTTCATTCAATCCACATCTGTCACTAGATAGTGGCCATCTGACAATTTATAGACTAACAACATTTTTAAACTTTATTGAAAAACTGAGTTTAATTTAAATAGGATAGCCCATAGAGCTTCACGCTCATGATTACATTTTTTATGATTGCATTTACATCATAAAAAACAGAATAAGGCAGAAAAAAAAGAGAGTGACTGAACTATTTACTTTCCAAGGTATTTAGGTTTTCGCTTCTCCGCAAATGCAGCCAGCCCTTCTAGGCGATCTTCGGTATTCAGTAGTTGCTCATAGCATTCTTCCTCCACTTTGAGTGCTGAAGACATGACCAGCTCTGTACCTGTGTCGATTGCTTGCTTCGCCATCCTTATTGCCAATGGACCCTTTGGAAAGTATGATCAGGCAGTTAGAAATTCATTCATGGGTCGAAATAACAAACCAAAAAGTGAAGGAAAAAAATGACTAAACGAGTAAACAAGACCAATGATGTGGCAATTGTCTAAGCATCCAGCCATCCGGCACAAGCATTATCATCCCTATTACATCAATTCCATGTCACCAGCTATTGACTCAATAATGCAATGTAGAAATGGCACTATTGTATTTGTTTATCGAGATGAACATGTGGAATTTGCGTGCAGTGAGTCCATTACTTCCCATTAGGCAGATTCTATAACATATGGGCTTATATAATGCTATTTCAAAAGTTTAATAAGTGAAACAAATAAATTTAGAAATCATTCAAAATAGCTTATGGATCATATATGCAATTAACACTAAAAACTACTAAGTCAACAACTTAGCTGAAGCTGAGGAATTAATACACGACTATGCATCTAAGAAGACATGGAAAGTAAAAATAAACAAGATGAGAGTGTATACTCCATACTTTCTGGTTAATATCCCGGGCAACGTGCAAAGCCTTTGTGTGAGCTTCTCCAGAAGGAACACAGTAACTAACAAGTCCTGACAAGTATCTAATATGTTTGGGAAGTACTATTGAATGAATGAGAAAAAAGCTAAATGCAATGTTTTGTACCCATAGACAAGGCTTCTTTGCCATTGATCCTTCGACCCGTGAATATTAGCTCCTTAGCTGCCGATCTTCCCACTATTCTAGGCAGACGTTGGCTTCCACCAGCTCTGTTAGTATCCAATTTAGGCAGCAGTCATTAGGATTATATCCCAAGTTTAAAACAATGTCGTTGTTTAAATACATTTACTCAATGCAGAAACTGAATATCACTTGTTAAAAGCAAAAACTACTCTAACTGTCCAGTTTGTTCTGATGAAAAATCAAGAGGCCAAAAAACCAATATTAGAAATGTAGTATTAGAATAAGAATTGCCTTAGTCCAGGACAATTTGTGTGAAACATATCAAGTAAAAACATAGGTCATACGATATTGACTTTCTTCCCCTTTCTTCCGGATAGGGTCGGTAGGGTATACTGGTATGTGTGAAATCATATTTCAAACACCAATAGTGAATCCTACAAAGGTGGATGATTCAAAGTGATGAAATTTGTAAAACTAATTTGTTTTCCAGCACACCAATAATTAATTAGATGAGCTCAACTGAAGAGCAGATCAAAGTCAACTTCCAAATTCACAATTCGCACAACATACATAGGAAGAATCAGCAATCCAACATACAGTTCATGTTCAACTCAACAATATTATTTGAAGAAAAGGAAAAAAAAAAAAAAAAGGGAAAAAGTACTGTTTGGAAGCCTATCAATTCCATTATTCCATGTAGACTATTTAAAACAGAAAACATCTCTTACTCTAGTGGATAATGGCCCACTAGAACACATACCCAGGTATGATTGCAAGACCAGTTTCTGGCAAGCTAAATGTAGATTCTTCTCCTGCAAGACACAGATTGAAATGGTTTCCAAAGTCTGGCACCAAATTACAAATGATCAACTGTCTCCAAACATAGCTTGGACTGTACACCTACCACACACGCGAAGATCACATGAAAGAGCCAGTTCTAGCCCACCACCTAATGCTGCTCCTTCGATAACAGCAATAGTAGGAACAGAGAGTGACTGCAGAAACAATTTCAAATATTAATAATTTTGATTCATTATTAGTCCAAAGTTTAAGCGATGGAGCACCTAGAACTAACAATCTCACATAAAGAAAAAAGTCAAAGAAATATTGTTAAACTGGTGATTGATATATACGAGGATTTAATGGCCTTTTTAAAATGAGAAGAAAATGAACCATTCTCTTAACCTATTTCTTGAAAACGGAAGTCTAAGTTTACCTGTTGATAATCACTAACAGAAGCTTAATAATAGATGTTATGAAATACAATTGAATAAAAACTTAAATGCATTATCAATTTTTTTTTTGTTATCCCTTCTAGAGGATAATGAACCACCACGATTGATCAAGAGATAAAAATTCTCTCTGCAATTCTCCAACCTAAATCCACTATTGAATTAATAAAGGGTCAAGCAAAGCTCATTCCAAATATTAAAACGTCTATGAAAAATTTCAAGTTCAAATCAATTTTTTGCCACATTTAAGAATTATTTTAGATTTTTCAAATTACTACATAGTTTATCCTTAAATTACATTGGAACATATTTTCTGTCGATTTCATTTCATGTCATTGTGTGGTCAAATGTATATCCCCCCTATCTAGTATGAAAAAAATTCAAGTATGGATCAATATTTTGGCAAAATTATTTTATATTTTTCAAATTACTATATAGTTTATCCTTAAATTATACCGGAACATATTATTCGATCAATCTTCATTTCATCTCATGCCATTATGTGGCAGCATCCATTCCTCACCTATCTATTTAATTGTGAAAATGTATGGCAATTCAAAAGGGTTCATGTTATATTAATCAAAATAGCCTCCTAAGCTACCTAGTCAATCAAGGAATGAATATGGATCTCATCAACCATCTTTAACTAGAGGACATTTACCTTGACCGATGTTAATTATTACTTAACAAAGTGATCTACTTCTTTTCTAAACAAGGGATAATATGACTATTGATGAGAGTGGATATTATTCAGTGAATCGTAAGTGTCTAAAGGATATAGGATTTGTGTAATCTAGGAACCTGAACTCATCAAATATTTAAGTGTAGTATGTTTCATGATGCGCAATCCTAAAACCTGCATCTCTTGTATACATATAGTAGTAGTGGTGATGTTTCCCGTCAACATGTTAATCCAAGTATAGTAACATGCAATTACACTAATAAAATAAAGTAACATGATAAAAAAAATGCAATAAAATAATAAATAAACAATGCATGACAAATTTATTCTATGGATTAAATATGATAGATGACAAACAAGCTAAGGAACAAGTAAGAAAGTTATTCATATAATTATTTTTTTTATCAATAAAGTACGATGATAAGCAAGAGTTGTGTGAGAAAAATTCATTAAATGTGAAAAAAAAAAATTCAAAACTAATAAATTTCAATATATAAAATGTGAGTATGCCAAGTGAATATGGCCTATCTGCTGTTGAAATCAGCACAGATAAACCTTAATTATTTTTGGCGAGGAAGGTTGCACTCGTGTGTAAACTTTCCACTATTACAGTCTGCCATGCAAGTTTCCTAATGCAATAAGTCTAAGACTGGATCCAGATTTGCATCAAATTCCACCAAATGACAACAGGCTTTGGATTAGATCCTAAAAATAAAACCATGAACACAAGTGGTGGGCCCACAGCTTACATCTTTTTTCACTCTAAATAAAAAAACAATAAGGGAAAATTGTCGACCATTCGTACGTGGAGGATTAATGGGTTCCTTCTAGAAGAGCCTGTTCTGTGGCTTAGAGTAGCAGAGGTTCTACAAGAGCTTGATTGCTAAAAAGAGATGGTGATGAGGAGTCTATGCAGTGGTTTGGAAGGTTTGGCAGGCCTCTTAATCTATCTTGCTTTTCTGGCATCAACTTCTTGTGTTAGCATTGGTTGAGGAGATTTGACAGGATGCAGAGGAAGATAGAAGATAGGAGGAAAAGAAATCAGCAAGATGTATGCCCAAGAGGTACCACATGTAAAATGTAAGGTCTTTCCGATGGGAATGGCCCAGATAATAGGGTCCACCCAAGAGGATTTTTCTCCTTATGTGCCAAGTGGTCTGTAAAATGCAATTGCCAGGAAGAGAGCACAGAATGGGAGGGTGGCTAAGCAGTTGCAACTTGAGTTTTGCTTAAATATGAGGTGAGGAGGAGATGTTGGAAAAGATAGGGTGGTTGGATTAGGGAAAGGCACAAAAGAGGAGGCAAGGAGGATGGGCAGTAGCTGAACCAAAGTAATAATCTGGCTATAATACTGACAGATGCAGCACCGATAATTACTAATCAAACAAAGCAACCAAACTAAAGATTGATTTACATAAGAATTTGAAGGCCCTTTTATAGGAAAACAAATATTCATTCTCCAAACCTTTTCTCCTAAAAAACAGGATCTGATTTATCCAGTTTATGTTGACTAGTAGAAGTATACTAATAGGTCTTACAAAACAAACTTTTATAAAATAACAATAGAATAAAATCTCTAGTGCATTATTAAGTATCTAGTATTGTTTTCTTTAAAATCCGTTGCTACTGCTAACATGAAAGAGCATACTGGACTGAATTAGCCCCAACATGTGAACAGACCTGACAAGGAATATTTTTTTAAGTCTAAGAAGATAGTGAGTGAAAAAGGATAGTCTACTTTACTACTATGCTAGTCCAGAACCCTAGACTCTTAGGAAATTGTTCACTCCTATTCCATAAACTAGTCTTTAGACTAGTGACACAAGACAAAGTAAAACAAATAATGGAGAATGCATTGACTAGATAAAAGATAAGGAATAACATGGATGGACAGATAAAATGACTACAGCAGTTTAGAATCGTTAAATTGGAACTTCTTCCATTTAACAGCACAAAATGCTTTGGACCACGACTACATGAATATGCATATGCAAAGTAGTGTGATAAGCATGAACCTCCAAGGACAAGAACGTTGATCGTAAAGAATTAACAAACTGCCGGACTTCGGAAGTAGTCATCAGCTTCCGCTCCTACCAAAAGACAATCAATATTTAGTTATTAAAAGGAACTACAAGTGGGAAAGTAAAAAATGACAAATAAGACTGAGACTTGAACAAATAAGGGAAAAAGAAATAGACAATTAAAAGTGGGTGGGCATATGTGAAAACAAGGAGTTAGCAATAGGCAATATGAATGTAAAAAGTAGTTTGGTAGAATGTAGCTTCTGTTTGTTTCATGTAAAATATTTTTTTAGAAAATATCTTCTGGATTTTCCAATATTTGGAACGAGGTAAATTCTTGGTCAATAAAAAATTTTCTTTTGTTCAAAAGAAAATATGGTCATTTTGGGAATATTACTTGCTCAAAATAAGAGGAAGTCATTTTCCCCACTCATCAATGATCTATCCACCATCATTCATGAGTCCTCCCACCGCCCTCATCAACAAGCTCTCTTCCCTCGTTGATATCTCTTTCCATTTTATTAGTGAGCTCCACCTCTATCCTCCATCTCATTTAAGAGCCCTCCCATTTGATGGACAAGCCACCCTCTACCCTCATCCCTCATCCATGAGCCCCCCTACACCCTCATCTCACCAATCGTTAACACTAGATAACCTAAAAAAGAGAGAGAATATTTTCCCCTCCATGTCCAACAGAAAAAAAATGCATTGCAAATGCTTTCCATTATAAAATACTCTCATGATGCACCAATAAAATGTTTTACATAAAACAAATAGACTCTAAATTCATTGTAATTTTGCACCAGTATGTCTTCCAAATTACAAACTCATTTGGTATGATAGACTTAGGAAAGTTTCTAGGAATGACAAACCTAGAAAATTTATAATCATGTTTGGAAGAATTGATTAATGATTATGGCTTTCCACTATTATAAAAAATATTAGAATTATTAATATAGTACCCTTATTATTTTCCAAGTGTGGTAGTAATCAATTCCTGATTCATTGGAAACATCAATAGTATCTTCTCCATGCAATTAATAATGAATCTTTATATAAGATTTTAAATCCTATCAAATTCCATGAAGTTTGTCAACCTAACAAAGATGATCCATAAAGGGTGAAAAGAACTCTCATACATACCAAACAGCACCTTTAAGATACATAAACCGTGTTGTCTTCCACTATCTGTATGACTATAATATAGTACATATTCCAAAGACCATTGTTTGAAATATCAGACCGTGCTAGGCAAAACGGTCGAAATATATTATTCAGTAAATTACTAAAACTTAATACTACTTAGCACAAACAATGTCTCCTTCTGTTTCATCTCCTTTCTCATGCAAACCCCAATTCACCATCGGCACTATGCATCAGAACATCGATGTGATATCGAAACAGTATTGCTCCACTCAAAAATTGAAACTTTAGCACAATTTGAGATTTTGAACCTTGCCATAGACTTTCCTAATTTAGGGATTTATAAACCACCATATGAACATTATGGATATTGATTATTGCCATCATAACAATGATTATCTTCACAAAATCTCCTAGCTCAAGAGTTTCATATAAGCAAATAATTTTGCTTAAAGTTGCATATGACCTTCAATGATATCTAGGTTCATCACTTTTTTATTAATTTATTATTCTACAAGAACTAATTGGCCTCAACTTCGTTCATATGAATGACTAGCTAATCACCATTTTAAACAATAAATATAGATGATATGTAATTAAACTATGGCCTAACAAACATACAATATGTGGGAAAATATGTAGTTCATAGCTATCAAGTTAGTCCAACTGAAGCAATCATGTAAAGATTTTATATTTATCATTTAACAGACAAAACTAATCAACATAAACAATCCATAATTCTATATCCACAACATTACATAAAAACTTAAGGAAAACATATAATGCAGAACATGACATACAATTATCTTGTATTCAGCAAATGCGCTTCAATAATCACCAATTTGCATAACAACCTATGCAATTCAAATAGTATGTTGCTTATTTGGCAAAAAATAATTTGATCAAATTAGTATTAATTTGAACCCACTTGGAATTTATTTATTTAACTGGATAAGAAATATTAATTTAGCCTGCACACAAGCAAAATGTGACCTAGGTTTCTATTAAACCACCTAAACCAAACTGCAAGTTGGAAGAGTATATGCAGTATGTAGTGTGATCACTCACCACATATGATGATGTGGATGCATAAGTAACCAATGAGGAAACTTTACAAAACCATGACATACTACTTCCTCCAGTTTTGCCACCAAACTTTGGATGTGTTAACTACTTGGGTTAATCTAGGTCACAAATTCCAATTGCCGTGAGTTTCTTACATCTGTAGGACAGATATGCTATGTGTGTGTGTTTAATTGAATCAACCATTTGTTATTTTGGTAGTTCAACTCATAATCTCCCACTTTCTATGTTTACTTATTTGAGATGATGATGAGTAATGGGGCTGCTGACAAGCATCCAAGTCATACCTTTACAGGAGTTGTCATACTAATTAGCTGAAAATGGAACTAATCCAGGCATCTAAAATAGCATGTGATACTAATGCACTTGATCCTAAGATAAACCTGGAACAGGATTTTGTTATTACAGTATCCTTGTCCAATGCCACATGAAAATAATCATGAAATAACACACAACTCAACAGTCATCAGGTAGTAGAATGCAACTTATAAGAACTAACGAAGCATGAAGTTGATCTTAGACATTTAATCACATTCCAATAAATGATATTAAAGATGAGAACAAAAAAAATTGTCAACGGGAGTCTTCTCCAATTGAAGACTCAAGAAATGGATAAACTCAATATCAATTAAAAAAATAGTGATAGTAAAATTTACCTTCAGATCGGCCCCAGCGCAGAAAACCCTAGGAACCGAACTTGAAATCACGGCCACATTGGTGGAAGAGTCATTTCCAATCGTCTTGAGTGCATTCTGCAAGCCCTGAAGCATCGCCTTCCCGATCGCGTTCTTCGCCTCCGGCCTGTCCAGCTTCAGCTCGACGATTCCTGCTCCGTATTCCAAAACAGATTACCAAATAACTAGCAAGTTTGGGCAAAGGGAGAAAGATGCAAGAACACGGGCAGGAGTGGATCACCGGAATCCAAGTCGGTGAGGCGCTCAAGTTTCACCATCTCCGCTAGTGTTTGGACGATGAGGCCCCGCCGAGAGCCAAAACGGTGGAGGAGTGTCGCCATCGCCGTCGCCGCAGCCACGGAGGCAGGGTTGGTCTGCCGGAAGCCATTGAGAGAGGAGCGGATGCAAAGGGCACGAAATGGACTCATTGGAGATTCTCAATAGATGATGAGAAGAAGAGCATAATTTATGTTAAGCTGACAAACACTCTCAATTGAGAGATGACACTGAAATGAGCTGTATAAGGGCACCAGCATTGGTTCGAATTAACACTCATCAATTCACTTTCATCTCAGTCACATACTAATTATATTAAAAATATCTTATCATTATTAATACACACTCATATCCATTTAATATCAACATTTATTATTTAAATTAATATTATTTAAAATAAATAATAATATTTTTAAATTTTTAATTTAATTTAATTTTTTGTTTAAAATATTATTTTTAAAAAAATTATGAAAGAGCTATTTACTATATATTATTATTTTAAAAATAAATCATTAGTATTTAAAATAACATAATATTATTATTTTAAAATTTAATTAATGTTAATTAGTAATGGCTCGTTTGCAATAAAATAAAATAAATATTTTATTAAATTTAATTTAAAAAATTATATGAATTGAAAATTATATAATATAATGATAGAAAAGATAATTTATTTATTGAAAATGAATTACAATAATTATTTAAAATAACATGCATGCCCCACTCCGGCTACAGAGTGTTAGAATTTTGAATCATATTTTATACCAAAATAAATATGATAACTAATTGTAAAAAAATAAATTGATTGTTAGCTTCTGTCATTGATATTTGAAGAACGCTTGAACACCATTTTTATTATTTAATACTTTAGAGCCTTCTAAACACTCCAAATTTCTTCTATATATGACGTTGTTATTATTGAAAGGTGTCTATGTTTCGAGACTCTAAAAGTCACTATTTATAGGGACTCATTACCTTCATTGTGTCAATCCTTAATATTGTGGCAAATGATGATGAGATAATTATACCATATTAAAAGATATTATATGCATATTAAGGTAAAATTTTAATTAATTATGCACATTTAAATGTTACAATATATAGTCTCTTAATTAAGATAAAATATTGTACATAAATAAATTTTTAACAAATATGTGTCACTTAATAAGGAAATATTTGTAATCAAAATAAAATATTTTCAACATTCTTCCACCTGAAGCATATGTATCTCATCATTCACTAAATGAGTGTATACAATACATTGGTGACAACACCTCAGTGTATACAATATATGAATCATGATGATAGGTCCTCTAAATATGAGTATTATATTCAATGTATTAGATTGTATCATGCTTCTCAACCAATATATCTTAATTAATAAACCTTATATTTATTTAAGATCCAACTTTAGTGATATTTCTCAAATTAATTAATGTGTACATAAATATGAGAAAATATCATAATTGAGTTTCATTGATAGCCAAATTGTTCTACAACAAAAATTCTATAAGGGAACCAAGTCCTATCCTCTCTACACGATCCCTAAATTTCAAATGTGGCATGTCTTTAGTCAAATGATCAGCAATCATCAAATCATTGCTAATGTGTTCAATAACTACTATCTTATCTCTAACACGTTCTTTTATGGCTAGATACTTAATGTTGATATGCTTAGTTTGATTCCCACTTTTATTGTTCTTAGTCATAAAAACAACAATTGAATTGTCACAATATATCCTCAATGGCTTAGCAATAGAATTCACAATTCTAAGCCCCAAAATGAAACTTTTAATCCAAATACCATGTGAGGTTGCCTCAAAACAAAATACGAACTCAGCCTCCATAGTGAAAGTGGCAGACAATGTCTGCTTTGCACTTCTCCAAGACACAGCTCCACCAACCTCCATAAAAATTATCTAGAAGTTGATTTTTGTGAATCAATGCAACTGATATAATCTGAATCAGAGTAGCCAACCACTTATAAACTCTCAACTCATCTAAATACAAGCATGTAGTCTTTAATCCATTAAAGGTATCTCATCACCTTCTTTACAACTTTTCAATGGTTTATATTCAGATTACTCTGATATCTTCCCAACATACCAACAACAAATGCAATGTTAGGTCTAGTGCAGACCTGAGCATACATCAAACTTCCAATAGCAGAAGCATAAGAAATGTTTTTCATTTGTTTTCTTTCCAAGTCATTTTTCAGACATTGATTCATATTGAATTTGTCACTTTTTCACAATGGGAGCTATAGTTGGTGAACAATTTTTATCCGAAATCTCTCTAAAACTTTGTAGATATAAGTTTCTTAAGACATGCCTAAGATTCCTTGAAATCTATTTCTATATATCTTAATGTCAATGACATAAGATGAATTACTCATATCTTTTATATTAAAGTTCTTAGAGAGTAATTGTTTTACCTTATATACTAAACCCTTATTATTGATTGAAAGTAAAACATCATCTACATAGAGAATAAGGAAACAAATCTTGCTCCCACTGATCTTCTAGTATATATATATTGATCCATGACATTCTCTAAGAAACCAAATGAAGAGATGATATCATAAAATTTAAAATACCATTGACGGGAAGTCTATTTCTGTTATGTTTGAGAGGTGTTCTAAGCTATTTACTTAGATAAATAAAAATTTACTATTTAAGTATGCATTATTTATATGTTTGAATGATCTTAACTCACTTACTAAATATTCATAATATGATTCATAGCATGAGAGAAGACCAGTCGACCAAAGTTTCTGTGCGTTTTGAATTAGCCGACCAGTCGTCTGGTATCACTACCAGGCGACTGGTGCAGTTGCCTGCTCCAAACAGCAGGCGACTGCCCACTTCCCTAACCCTAGGGTTTCGCCCCGAGTACAATCACACAGCACTCGTTCTCGCCCGACCAACCTAGACCTAGTCTTCTAGCTATCCTCCATCAGCATCGCGTCCCTTATATGAGCTTTTCTCAAGATGTGGTATGAACTAAAGTTGTCAATCTTGAAGTTTCGGTCATTTTGGTGGGTGTCTTATCTTGTGGGTCCAACTTAGACAAAAGTTATGCCCATTTTACTTTAAGTCTGCAGTGTAGTTTGAGATTTCACGCGGTCGTGCATAAAAAGCACGACCCCTCAGGGATTGCTTCTACAAATGCAGAGAAAACTGCACAACTTGTAGGGCTTGAAGTTAGCTTCATTTTGAGAGGTCATATAACCAAAACTCGAACTGAACAAGAATTTATGCTCTTTTTAGTTTTGGTCTATAGGCTGAACAGATTTGGACATGCTTCTCACTTCTTCATCGGGCAAGGCTAAATATGGTGCATGGGCAGCCACATGATGTGTGTAGGATATACCTATCATTATGCATCATTATTGGACATCACTTTGCTTTGATTATGTATGTTTTACGCTATTTCATTCCCTTTTTACATACCTTTCAACATAATTACATCTATTCATTCGGATATCTGCTCTTGTGTAATTTATTATGCAAAAGTGTGTCTTGGGAGCATTTTGGTACGTTTTAGAGAGCTTATGAATGCGTTAGGAGATGTGGAGGAGCTTTCGGAGCGAACGGGCGAAGATCCAGCAGTGCAGGGCAAGTGTAGAGGAGCTTGATTTTGAACCAAAGCCTTGCACGACTGTGTGACTCTCACACGGCCGTGGCAGCCAAACAGAAGCCAACCCCGCATGGCCGTGTGGCCAAGTTCGCAGGAATTTCCATAGACCAGCCCTCCATGGCCGTGTGACCCACACGGCCGTGGAAGAACTTCATAGAGACCGACCTCTTGAGGCCGTGTAGCACTGCAAGGGTGTGTGCCCGTTTCCAAAACCCGGCCCTCCACTACAGTGTGACCCTCACATGGGCGTGTAGTCGGTTTGACTCCTCCCTATTTAAAGGGTTTTCCCTCTCTTTCCAAGGGGAGGAGGTTCCACCCTTAGTGGGGAACAACCAGAGATCCAA
>JBAMIB010000044.1:6850342-6863843 GCA_037177415.1 Kaempferia rotunda | reverse complement strand
GACCAAAAGGTGGCTAAAATTCACAGATACCATCATAAATAAAGGCTTAAGAATTCAATGGGAACATATAAAAGGAATAAATAATTCCTTAGCTATCCAGACATTTATACTAACTTTCTTGCTATTTCAGGATGGATAGACAAATGGTGCGAACATTTGCTACAAAAACCATGAGGTTTGGCAACCAGGACCTCCAACAATTCACACAATACGAAGACCAGTTCCACTTTCCGACAAGAGACAAACAAGACCACATACAAAATTGCCTACTTGACAACATCAGGAACATCCCTACAATACCAGGCAATTCTAATTACAAAATTGTTGTGATCAATGCCTTATCCAATTACTTTTTAACAACAATACAAAGACCTATGGGCCAGAAATTCTCTTGCTACGTAGTCTTTACCGGACCCCAAGCCAGAGTTTACAATGATTGGGAAGAAGTCACCCTAACAGTTCAAGGTTGTAACCATCCCTCTTACAAAGACTTTTACTCTCTTGAAGAGCCCTTCACTTCTGCCAGGGCCAATATAGGCCCCAACTTCTTGATGACTACTTCACTTGACAAGGAATAAACATGTCACATAGCAACTATTCAATACCGGAAAGACACCAACATCTTTTTCTGGCCAAATTCACCGACCCAATTATTTGACTTTGGCTCAACTAAAAAAAAAAAATAGTCTCTGCATCTTCTGAACAGAGGGGCTCGGAAACAAGACTATTGGGCCTCCCTAATACAATTCCAAAGGGTATTACTTCTTAAGTCCGTAGCAAGGCTGAAAAATCTACATTTCAGACGTTCTTGGAGTTGTGTGAAGCCCTAAAAGCCTTCCACAAACCCCCCTCCCCCCCGGAACAACCGTTGACTATGAACTAGAATTTAGGCCTAAACTAAAGTGTCAAAAACCAAACAATACTTGTGTAGAATCAGCTGAATAGTTTTATAGACATCATAGAACATGACCACTTCACCTTCCTGATGAAGGAGAAGAAAGGTTAAACCTTATGACAGAAGAATCTGTCTTTATTTAAGTAGGGTTTCTTTCTTTACTTTTGTGAACATAATAGGTCTTTCTTGGCTTAACAATATGTTGCTTTATTGTAGGTAGTCTTGTTCTGGTGACCCTATCAGGCCTGCTTCTTTGGTGTTGTCTATGGTGATTAAGTCCATATTATTGGGGACTATAAATTTGACTAAAAAACCATACGGTTGATTTTTAAGTTTTTTTTGGATGTGGATGTATGTACATTTCTCTTTAAGTATTGATATAATTTGTATGTGTACCCCTATGTTATGAATATTGAGTTGACTTTCATCTCTGTCCAAGCCTTATTGATTTCTTTTCCTAAGTCGCCGGATAGTTTACTAAATAGTCGTTTGCCTAATTCTGGATAACAATAATTGTCGGATACTATTGTGTGGGCAAGGAAGTCATTCAAAATGGCTTAATCCAATTCCAACTAAATAGTTGAGTTGCTCTAAGTCTCTCATCGTTGCCCTTTGTCGTATATCTAAGTCTGTATTGGCGTCTCTGGCAATAAGTAACCAATGAACAGGAGTTTCCTTGGGAGGCTATTCGAGCTTTGTCCCCTGGGAAATTTGTTTTGAATGATTCTCATGCTGCTCGAGCAATATCTCCTAAGTAGTTTTCTCCTATCCATATCATGGATTCACCAAATTCTATGTCAAGCTCATGTCTTACTTGGTAATCTCTTTTCACAGAGACAATCTATTATTCTAGGTAGGTGTCACACATTCGGGGGTCATCACATTACGTGAGATTTAAAAATACTGAATTTTCCCAAAATAGGTGATTTATGGAGATCTCCTTTTGCCGATGGTCCGAAGTAAAGGATTATTGTTAGTATACAATAACAACCAAGGCTTATCCCACTAGATGGGGTCGGCTAGGATTATTGTTAGTATATGGAATTATTTTTGTTCTTGGGGATGCCCTTCTCCATAGTCCATAGTTCTCATGGAACTTTCTAGATATCGCACTTGTAATGGTTGTGGTCTCGATCGACTAGTTCCGCTAGATTTGACGGGGTTCATAAGATTGACTTCCATAGATTGTTGTTTTTTAGAAATTATATTTCTTTCATCATCAAAATATAATTCCCAATCCTTATCTAACTTTTGTTGTTCTTTTTCAAAATGTTCTAGGTCTATTAGGTCTCTTGAGGCTAAGTATATGGCCATTTTTAATGGTATGTATAAAATTCTTCTAAGTCATCAAAAACACCTTGTTGTTTTAGTATTTCAAGTTGTTGGTCTGGTGGATATGTATATTCAATATTCATTAAATTAACATTATCTTTGTCTTCATTTTCCTCAAGTTGAGATGCGGAGGGCTTATAATTGTTAAACCTGACTATTGAACTACCGTGTCTATCTTTGTAGATTATTGATTCTGTTAGTTGCAGAGTTTGTGGTTGAGGGTTTAGATCTATATTGAGATTCCAGTCTAGTCCTGCTAGAGTTTCATATGAGAAATATTTTGGTTTTAGGAAATATATACCTCTTGTGGTTTTGCACCCTGCTATTATTAATGTGTGTCATGGTTTTGCCTAGGAAAATTATATCAATCTGTATGTTATGTCTTTAAAAATCTCTGTATCCTTATGCTTGAACAGAGATCATAATATACATGATAAAATCCATAAAATCATATTAAAATTTGGGCAAAAGTAAATAATACCCAAAGTGTTGTTCATGTCTACTTCCCGATAAGTCCTATAATTGCTCTTTTCAAAAAATCTAGAATCAAAGAGAATTAGGAATACTTTTGCTCCTATACTCTTTCGTGTTAGTCCACAAAGGCCAAACATAATGAGGCCTAGATGTATATAATTATGTCTCCTTTATATATATGTGTGTGTCCTAGAAACCATCACAGAGGAAGATGAAAATGACAAAATAGGAACTACCACAAAATATTAACGGCGATGTCAATGAAGTCCCAAACACATTACTTGCACTTCGAGCAATGCAAAGCCAAATAATTAAGAAAATTTGTTGCTACAGATATACATTCATTTCCTTGAAGATATTTCCTTGTTTGAATGACATAAATAGACAGCATATTCTCATGACAAGAACTTCCCATGTTGAAACAATCCAATGCCCTTAATGTTTTACAAAAAATAATTGAATAAAAATTGTTAATAAATTCAAAAATGAATGAACCAACACCCTTCTCACCTTTGATACTTCAGGATGCATTGTTCCACGATAAGATGCTGCCATACCTAGCAGCATTCCAACTGTAGTAATATCATGTTCCTATGACAAAAGTAATATCCTTGAGAATTATTTAATAAGCAACTGGTTTAATATGAGAACTAGTTGGTGGAAAACATGTAGTGATGCATAAGCTCCGATATGAGCTCTTCGTCTACCTCCTTCCATACACGAGTCAGATACTAAAACTAGACAATTGCACTCCAAGTGAAGACAAAATATTTCACATGTAAGAAATTTTAGAAATAACAATGTCAGACACTTAGAATCTCACACCCATGTTCCAAGTGAATACTCTATATTTCTATTGATCATTGTAAGAAAATTTAGTAATAGCAATCTCGAACACTTGTACTTGCACCAGTTGTCAGCAACACATACCCAAGTTCAAGTAACACACTGCATAAGAAATGCTGAAAAAAGTGGAACTATTTGAGTATTTTCTAATAAGAACAAAAAAATCAAGAGATGAGAAGAGAATCAGAAAATTCACCAACGGACTATCAACAGATACTTTATTTCTTAAGGAAGGTCGGAGGCTCCTTCAAAAGTAGATAGTCAAAGTACATAGCTATATATACTGTATCCAATATTAGTGCAAGAAGGGGGAATTTATGTACAATAAATGAAGCATAAGGTAGAGTGAACCTAGATCTAGTTACACAAAAGAGAAATACCTCGATTTACCATCTATAAATTTCCATTTAAGTTCTGGTCATTGGTTAAATTTTAAATTCCGCTTCTCCTATCCAATTGCCCAAATCTACCTCAAAATTTACAATAGAAAATCTATTTTAAATTATTGTTCTAACTCCTGTGCACCTCATCTAGAAGCGTGCATTACAAGGAGAGTGGAATAGTACGCCTACAGCCAATCCTACTTTGCAAAGTTGCAGTCCTCAAATAAGTTTCTGATCAAGCATAGAGCGTCTTCTTATGAAGTTTAAGAAATGGAAGAATTTTAAAATTTGTAGAAGGTTAAACGGGTAAAGAGTTTTGACACTTGTTAGATCTGACTTGAGCAATTCACATATTTAGCTAAAATTTAATTGGGATGAGAAGGCAAGGCATGCCAGACCTAGATATATGTGACCAACACTGGGTTCATGAGAAAGTATAGCACCTATCCAATGTTGTCGATCAGAACAGCAAACATAGATTATTGTGGTTTAGTGGTGCACTTTCTATCCACCATTTAGTAATCAAGGCCAGCATAAGTATAGTGCTAAAACGTTCCCAGTACATCAACTTGTTTAGAACGAGAAAAAAACATGTGATGTGCAACCAATACCCTGAGTAATTTATTTTCCAGACTGTAAAAGAACAGTGATTGTTTTGACAATACAAAAACCAATCATGGAAGCTTGTAGAAACCCATGTAGCAAACCAGGATGGAGAATAGGACATTATTCATAAGTATGTCCAACCAATCAGAGAAAAGAAAATAATTTCTAAGAAAATAATTGTGGTATAATTTTTGTATGTCATGCCATATTTTTGGCAAGAACAATTTTCTAAAAATATTCAATTTATATGATCCAAAATAAATTAATAATATTTACATTTGAAAGAAACTGCTTAAATATTTTTAAAAATAAATTGATGACAAATATATTCTTAATAAAAAAAAATTGTATTCGTCTGCATTTGAGACAACAAAATATGCACTATGCAATGACAGGACAACATACCACAACCACACACTTGTCCAAAACCTTAGACAAAAGTGACTACTATTGATTCTTCCTTTTATTAGGCATTAAACAACTTACAAAAAATAAGAGAAGTTGTGAAATAATCGAACTAGTGTTGCAGTATTGATAAACCAACAAAAATAAGATCTAGGATCAGTTGCAGTTGCGCATTTTCATATATTAGCAGATCATACTTCAAAGAAGCTCCTAGTAGTAAAACAAGATCTACAATCAAATGAAGTGAGACTTCTTTTAAATCATCTTATCTGTGAGGATCCTGAAACGAGTTTGTTAACCTCTATACAGAACAAAAGTCATGGCATTAATTGTTATTAGTAGGACATTGATTTCTTTACATTAGAAAATATATATATATATATATATATATAATCTCACTGATACAATCATCTTATAAACTTCCCAGGAGATGGTATATAGTTTCACATAATTCAAAAGATGGATTTATTTTTTCATGGTATCATAGATGCACTTAGGTGTACAAAAGTTATTTGATGCCAACAATATGGATTTTATCCTGTTTTTGAAGTTTCAACACTACATAAAGTTATGCGTTAATAATAGCCAAATACGCTAAATGACTAACGACCACAATTTTCTGTTGTGTTCTTTGGTTACTGTATAGCCCTTGTCCATTCAAATCTAATTACTTCAATAGTGTAACTATAAAATCTACTGATTTTCAATGCACACATTCATACCATCTTAACCTTTTTTTTCTTATTCCATAATTTATGAGAGCTACATGTACACTCTTATACAATAACGTTATTTACTTTATCTTCTCTAATAAACCCACATTTGCATCTTAGAATTTTATCTCTACACACTAACACATCTTATGATTAGATAAAACTTGCTAATTCCTGAGGGCATTGCTAAGGGCTAGGTATTAAGAATGAACTTCTATTGAACTTACAAGGAGAACGGCCAAGAACCAAGGTAATTCTGCGGATAGAGTACCAGTCTATGAATGGGGCTAGATGGTAGATTACCTATAAAACGGATGACAGAATGATACTACAGTAGCAACACATTACTTTCTAACATCACTGGAGCTCAGTACGACAAAGAAATGTTTGGACCCGTGATAAGCTCAGGGCAGAAAATTGAGCTCAGGCCAGCCATTATTAGTGCAACTGATAACAAGCCCTATTGTCCCAACACCAAACCTAGTGTTTATCAATAATTCGTGTAATATGCAACAGTGATTTCCACCATTAATGTCACAAGCATCGCTTGGTTATCAGACAACCCGATTGGTTTATCCTACGTCCCATAGCTATCCTCAATAGAAGCAGATACCAAAACTGTTTGAGACAACATCTAAAAACGCCAGTAAAGTAGATAGAGTCTGCAAGATGTAAATATCATGAAGAAAAGATGAACAAACATGAATTTCAACTTGTATATAAAAATCTTCCCATCTCAATATAGTTTAAGGTTGGAGGTTTAAAATCTTGTGCATTGTTAAAGTTTCACTCTTGAACGGAAACGGAATTCTCAATGTCCTGCCATGCAAACTTCAAATATTGTCTTCTTAGCTTATTTACTTCCAATAAAATTTTTCTCTTTTTTTTTTTTTTTGAGAAAAAAAGATTTCAGTGAAAACTCACCCACTCAATCACTATTAACGATTAGAGAATGCATGGAATTCATGTTAGAGCAGGGATAATAGAAACACCATGTCCTGAAAACCATCCAAGGATCGTGTTAAAAGGGAAAAAAAAACCTACTCCCACAATGCCAATGAATTAATTTTGCCAATAAACCATGGAACTCATTTGATGTTGGTTTAGGAACCTATACCCTCCACAGAAAAAAAAATTGTTATTTGAATTTATATTTTAGACGAATAAGTTAATAATATTACAAGCACCTTGACTATCATTTGTATTGTTAATACCAAAACGGGTGTTGTGATCAGGTAAGAACAAGATTCAAAGTATTGTTCCATGTCAGAGCTTTGGTTCCAGACAAAAATGATACAAGTTCAGCATCATGTTATGCCACTCTCAACCCGCTTTATTACACAACGATGTGCAATGAGATAATTTTAGATGTTTCACTCTTCTAATATTTTTAAACTTATTTTATTTAATTAAAAAATAAAACTATAATTATTAGATAATCAATAGAATTAAAAATTTTTGTACTATACTATATATTATACGATACTCAATGAACCACAGCATTTGATAAAGCAAGCAAAGATGAATTGTGGTGAACTTTATTCACTTAATCCCTTTCACTTAGATTGTTTGCTTTTAACAAAACTATATCAATTAGATAGTTAAATTAAATAAATATTTTTAACTCATTTTTATTTCTATGCTTATCAAGATAAATTCAGCATTTATTACTGTAATCTTCTTTCACTAATTCGTTAACTTTTAAAAATAAGAATATGCAATTCGATAATAAAATTAGAAATTTAGAAAACAAGTTACAAAAAATAGCTATAATTTATTTTGACACGTATTGAAGCATGTACAGCATGTCAAATGACAGCATAATACAATACTTATTGGCATAAGCAACACAGAAGATATTACTTATGTCGATCAATATGTGATTTCAATAATTTACCAAAATGGTTTTTTTTTCCCGATTGTGTCACTAGACACCATAAGATTCTAAACTGTGAGAGGTAAACATCGAGGCTAATAAGCTATCCAAGCATCTGAGATGAGCAAAAGATAGCCATGAACTTGTACATTTATATACTACATATATCGAACTATACCTGAGTTAAGTACCGATACACGTCTGCCATAGATAAAGCACTTAAATGTCCATGAAGACCAAATGCTAGAAGAATGCCAGCATGAGTAAAGTTTGGTTCCTCAGGTTTGTTATATTGAATCCATGTTCTGGACATCTTACCCTGCACAAGAATAGAGATACATGCAATCAGGTAGATCTTTTGATAAAGTAGTTCAAGACTAAGACAATCAAATAAATAGAGCATTGAAAACATGCAGCAGAAATGTATATACCTCAAAGGGTGGCAACCTTAATCCAGAAGCAACACCATTATGAAACTCAGGCCAGGATCTGAGTTCTGAAATATTCCTTGAACTAGGGTCTAGATTTACCTAGTAAACAAAACCAGGAACAAATCACAAAGAAAAATAAGACAAAAATCACTAAACCAGTAAAATATATATGCTAAAAATTAATATGGCACAGGCCCTACTGAGGGATCGTATCAAAGGATACCCCAGCATACAAGTAGTATAAAGCCCCTTCTTTGGATAGACCTTGGGCAATTGCATGCTGTTTCCTTGACCTAAATTGGCATTTCATTAGTGCCTCAGTTGGAGAAGAGGTCCATCTTCAAATAAAAGGATAAGAAAGAATTAAAAGATCAAAACCTTCCCTTTTGTCTGTTTCCCAATACCAAATGCATAATGTATCCACTGCATATGCACTGTGACTCCACTATGAACCATGACTACTCCAACTGTACAACTTACAGCCACCTGCAATATTACCACAGACTACCTATACCAACCACTACTTCTGTGTCATTACTAAAGAAAAGTGATGATTACACTGCCACCCCTACTACTCTACTACTAGCAACCACTTAAACCAATACAATGGGCAAGGCATATAACTACTTAAATAACCACTACTCCTATAACTAACAGCTACTCTGCCATCATGCAATTGACAATTACACTGCTAATACAAACTGTTGCTAACCGACTGCTATTTGTAGCAAAATTTCTCTACTTTTTGGCTTGAATTCTTGTTGTTTTTTATGTCCTTTCCCAAGTGTGCCATTCGTACTCCTAGGTTGCAAGATCATACCATAATATACATTAGAAAAGGGATTCAAATGAAAGAAAGGGATGGAACTAGTTCAGTTTAGAAAATTGAGACAAACGACCAAAAATATCAATCAGGCAAAACTGTAACAAAGAATAGGCAGGAACAAAAACTTGCTTGTGAACCACATGGGAACAGATCTAGGATCAGGTGATCAAACTCCTAGCTATAGATGGTAGAGAGGAAGAATAGGATCCACCAAGCACCTCGGAAAGGGTAGATTTGAGGCTGCTTCCTCGCGGCCTTTGGTGGCTGTAGTATTGTGCCAAGTTCGAAAAGAAAGCGCAATCTTACAAACAAGAGAAACGATAAGAAATAAAATGGAAAGAATGTATGTCCTGGATATATCATTCACCAATATACATATAAAGTACTCACCATCTCGATCATGCAATCACAACAAAACTCTACTACTAGTAGCAGAAAATAATTACGACCACTAATGACCACTCCACAGCGCTAACTACCCTATTAATTACTGTGAATACTGATAGATTTAAATTATATTATTAAATTAATTAAAGGATCTTGTATCCATCTTTCTATAACATCTATGTTATAGACTTTGAATTTCATCTTTTACACTGGACTGCATAATTGGAATTGTAGGTGCCAATTACTTAAGGAGTGCCTAAGAAAAGAAAGATTAGATCCAGTAGAAGGTCAAATTGAACATATGCGAGACGAATGACCATCATTATCCGAACTTGGATTACAAAAGACAGATGAGCAAAAGATTCTTGAGAGGAAAATAGTGGGGCAAGAAGATTTTGCTCTCTCACATGGTAAGAAGTAAACTAGGGTAGTCGAAAAGGATTGTAGTCAGGGCAGTGAGAAAGGATATGGCGACTATGTTTCGAACTGCCATTTACAAAGCAACAGTAGGATGAAAGACAAATGTATTATATTCCACACACAATCAGAGAAGACAACGGCAAGTCCACTAGAACATCAAAGAGAACCATTTCCAGCCAATGGTCAGGTAGACTCAGTGTGGCTCATGAGAACACAGTTCTTAATGAAGACCACACAAAGAATCACTCCTAAATCAAACAATCACCAATCACATCTAAATCAAACAATCAAACACCTTGAATGAGACCAACTTAAAGACGCATGTGGTGCATAATGGAAGCGGCACAAAATTTCAAAATTGGTAGTTCTATAGGCAACCTGGACAAACAGCAACACTAAAATTTTAATGGTCTACAGAGATCTCCAGAAAGACTAGTTGATTTTCCTTTGTCATCTTAAGCTTTTTGATTCTTATCAAGAACATCAGTATAATATTACTATACATACACCACTGCATACTAACTTTCACAAAATCTGGGTAGGCCATTGTCTTTTCCCTTCCTAAAAAGAATATTATAAGTAAACAAAATCTATGAGAGAGAGAAGACAGAAAGAGAAACTGAAATAATTCATATGAAGAGCATGAATATTGCAGTGGATTTAATTGTAAACAGAATATAACTTAATTGTAAATGCATGAGTCTGCAAGGTGTAAATGGAAAATGATAATAATAATGATATATATTGAGATACAGTGGGCAAAGGAGATTGACCCAAAAAAATTCACCCACTTTGACATGGTATGGGAGCCATCTCTCTTGAGTTCTTGGTGCATCTGCATCAAGTGTTGATCTTGAGAGACAATAATTTCCAGATCAACTCCTGGTGTTTCTCTTCTTCACCATGAGTTTTAAACTTCAGATTTCTGAATTTCATCAGGTTACAGAGTGTTCTTCCAGCACCAGAGTCAGATTAGTTTCTCTTAGGATTTATGAATTGACAGATTTATCATGTCTTTTTTCACTCTGAAATCCTGCTGGAAGAATCAAAAGAAACATGACAGAAGATTGTTCATCCTCAAAAGATCATTCTTCTATTCCGCAACCAAATTTAAATTTTTCTGCAGCTTCCTCATCGTCACATCTATTCCAAGGATCACTTTTGTGTCTTCTATTTCCTTGATCAGTCTTTGCTAATTCCTTCTTGTGGCTGTTCTGAACAGCAGATTCTTCTTCCTGAATCTTTCCTGGTCTCCCACCTATTCCACATGAAGAAGATCCAAGAACTGCATTTCCAGCTTGCACTGCTGGTTCCTACAACATCAGGTTGTTCTTCCTTTTTATAGCCATGCAATCATTGTAGTACCAATTCAAGTTCCTACAGTTCCAGATCAGATCAGATCAAATCAGATTCAGTTATTTCCCAGAGTGTGAAATTTTTATTAATCAAATTACAATTTTGTGTACAAAAGATGGCCAAGTCATTCCAATACTAGTATTCCTTAGAATGGTGTTCTTAGCTACAGTCCCTGAAACATTGGCATCTCTGCATATGATATGCTTCTTTCAGTGGCAGACTCTCACTTCATGTCATCCATAGTTTATGAAGATGACTATATCACATGTATGGAAAATATGCATGGGGCAAAAAATTTGATTCGATTTGTATGAAAATAACTCGCTTTTCTCTGGTCATATGCCTTCATCTCATCCTATGATAGATGCTCTAGCAAATGGGTTATTCTCTTTTTTTCTTTCTTATTTTTTTTTTTGAAAGGTAAATATATATAAAAAACCAAATGATCACATAACTAATATAAACTCTAGACTTCTATGAAACAAAAGGCATGAATCTAAACCTTGCGGGACAAACCCTACATCTATCAAACAAAAGACATGGATCTGAACAGTGCGGAACAACCTCTCTACACAAGGAACATCACCCTCAGAACGACAACTATTCCGAGTTTGCCACACAAGAAAGAACAAACAAGATACTGCCAAGTAGTGAGCCTTCATTAGTCGACTATAGCTTCGATACAATCTTCAGAAAGCCCTGAATAATCGTTGGACTGAAAAAATCTGATGCTGATTCCCAGCCAAAACCGAACCTTGTTCCATAACTCCTCATGATGGGGCATCAGAAGTAAATGTGGGCATTGGACTCTTCTTGCTGCTGCATATAGAGAACACCTTGTTGGGTGCGTGCGACATTCTATCAGTTGTCCTCACCCGTCCGTGAACCATTAGCCAAAAGGTGAATGATGGTTGGGCAGCAGTACAGCCTTCCACACAACTGGTGCCCAATACACCTTAGTCACACAAGGTCTGAACAACTCACTCATACGCATTAGCTGCTCCCTTCTTTTCTGCAGTAAACCACTATATCAACTTCGTATTCGCAACACCTTGACTTCCCATTCTTGGCAATATAGTTCATCCCGAATCTATAATAATCACTTGATAAATGGAGAATATGATGTCTTGTCGCGCCATTGCTAAAAATCTATCCCTTTGATATAGTGATGATGAACCCATCTCACCTAAAATGAATCCATCTTATTTTGAATGTTCCACAGTGTCCAACATAATAGAGCATTGTTCCAAGTTTGTAAATCCCGAAGCCCATAACCTCCTTCATCCTTCGATAGACATATTGTTGCCCAAGAGATCGGTGGATGTTTGATGGACCAAATGAAAGACCGGCATAGACCATAAAGCTTGTCAATGACTCCATTAGGCAATGGAAGAATTGATAACCAATAACACTCCATGCCTTGTAACACCGATCTTACCAACTCTAACTAGCCGGCATACGATAATGTGTGCTTTGGCCAAGACGTCACCTTCTTCTTTGCTATCGCTTCAAGTGGAGAGCTATTATTAGCAATACGAAGCTTCTCCATGGCTAAAGGAATACCCAGACATCTAAAAGGAAACGTCCCTACTGAAAACCAGTAATTGCAAGTATCCTTTGCAGAGTTTGATCATCCACACCAACCATGTAAATGTTAGACTTCAATGGATTGGCCGTAATCCCATCTTGTTACCAAATCCTTCAATACATCCGCCAATATCGAGATAGTAGAGGCATCGGCACTTGCAAACATCAATAGATCGTCGACATACGTTAAGTGAGTAATCTGGACCCCTTCACACATAGGATGAAAATGAAATCGAGGTTGCTGTGATGCTTCCTTCAACAATCTAGAAAAGACCTCAAGGCATAAACCGAACAACAGGGGGGGATACAGGGTCTCCTTGTCTCAATCCTCACCTTCCACCAAAGAAACCATGCACACCACCATTAAGACTTACTGAGTATGTGACCGTGGTGATGCATTCGTTAATCCAATCTCAGAGTTGTTGGGGAAACCATAACCAACAAGAGCCCGCATAAGAAAATTCCAATCCACATTATCCAAAGCCTTCTTTAAATCCATTTTGATCATACATCTTGGAGATATACGTTTGGGCGCATACTTCCTCAATAACTACTGCACAACATTTATATTTTCTCCTATATATCAATAGCAAACAAAAACCGCTTGTGTCAGATCTAATAAGCTATCCATCACCTTAGTTATCCGGCCTACCAATAATTTTGAGATTATTTTATAGAACACCGTACAACATGATATTGGCCTGAAATCCGAAACCTGTGGAGAGTAATCAGATTTAGGTATCAAAGCAATCAAGGTGTGATTTCATTGCTTGAGAAGTCTACCATGATGGAAAAACTCCTCGACTGCAGCCATAAGTTCAGCCCCTACTGTATCCTATGTTGAGGTAAAGAACTTTGCATTGTATCCATCAGGCTCGGGGAGCTTTATCTCTCCCAATACCCTAGAGTACAACCCGGATCTCCTCCGTAGTAACAAACGTAATTAATCATTTTCGTTGGTCTT